>CAJNIZ010043549.1:146675-168892 GCA_905231905.1 Symbiodinium pilosum | reverse complement strand
CCCCCCCCTCCCCCTCAAAAAAAAAGGCAGAACTCAGCTGAGGAGATTGGGGCTCCCAGGTCAATGCTGCCTCCGTTGCAGTTAGCAGCCCCTCGGATGGTCAGCAAGTTTGACTTGTTGGTGGCTACTAGGAAAGAAGGGAAAATGCATATACACATATATATATATACATAGGAAGATATATATATATGTGTGTGTGTGTGCATTTATGTATATGTAAGGGTTTAGAGCTGAGGGTTTGGGGGGTTAGCGGTGAGTGGGGAATACAATATTTCTATATGTGTCTATCAGGGTTCAGCGTTTAGGGTGTAGGGGTTGTAGTCAATAGAGAACCAATAGAGAACAAGGGAATACATCATATACGGATGATGTGATATATTCCCTTGTTCCTACTAACCACTAGTAAGCTTAGGTCTCGGGATTGAGGGTGGTGGGTTTAGGATATAGGTCTTCGGATTGTGGGTGGAGGGTTTAGGGTATAGGGAGTGCGGTAGATCTAGGGAGGGTTCGGGGATCAGAGCTTTGGGTGGAGGTTTAACGGCAGAGGGCCTTGGGGCTTATGTGGAGGGTGTAGCGCGAACGGTTTAGGTGCAGGGTTCCGCGTCGAGCTTTATAGGGTTGCTGAGTAACTTATCAGATTAAGGGGTTGAGGCTTATAGGCTTGAGTGTAGAGGGTTTTAGCAGCATTCAGGGCGGGCTAAGGGTTTAGAGTTCCTGGAACGGGGTGCAGGAGCAAGCAGGCGCCAACATGGGAATGTCCTGGAGCAGGGTGCAGTACAGGTCCCTAGATACATACTTTGCGTCTATATCCATATGAGGTATCATCTATATACCTCTCTCTACAGAGACACAGACCAAGAGCATGGGGATTGTAGCGATTTGGTAGACTTGCTGGGCTATGGTCTTTTGGGTGACGTGCCCGTATGCCTGTGAGCCCGTGCTGTCCGGTTGCCTGTGAGATGCCCGTGAGGCTGTGTGCCGGCTTCCAGTCCCCAAACCCTAAACCCTATAAAGCTTAAACCCCTAAACTGTTAATCCCTAAACTGTTAAGCCCCAAACTGTAAGCCCAAAACCGCACTTTTCCTATGGAGTGTTATAGCCAGCAAGGATGCATGGATATTCATTGCCCTGGAACATCCCCCGCCAATCACCACGCACCCCTCCAGCTCGCTGAGAGAGGAATGTTTACATGGGTTTCGGGCTGAGGGTTTCGGATAAATGTTGCCCAACATACTACCATACTGAGAGGAATGTTTGCATGTACTACCGTGGCTTCCCAAAAACCTTGACTGAAGACTGACCCGTACACTACACCTTGGGAATCACAGTGCTATAGTATACTGGTATACCAGGCTCATGCAAGGTTTTTAGTAACCACTTATCCACCGTAAGCCCAAACCCCTCAAACCCTCAACTCTAAACCCAAACCCTATACCCTACCTAGACCCTGCAATGTAGTACCTTTTTGGTAGTCCTAATAAGAGTCCTAACCCAAAAACCATACCAAACCCAAAAGGAACTACATTGGAGGGTCCAGGTAAGGCCTAGACCCTAAACCCTAGGATGACAATATGTTTGGTAGGAGGAAGTGAGTAGATCCGAACAGTTAAGGCGCCGGCCTGTCGGGGCCAATCCGTATGAACAACGGATCAATAGCATCTTGGCTTTGGGGTTTTGGGGCCGTTTAGGGTTTAGGGCTTATAGTATCTTGGGGCTGTAGGCTAGGTGGTTTATGGTATCTTGGCTTTGGGGTTTGGGTTTTAGGGTTGGGGGTGCATGGTATCTTAGCTTTCAGGGTTTGGGTAGCCCGTGTCTTGGGTGGCCCGTGTCACGGGCCCGTGTCTTGCATTGAGCTTGTGTTTGGATTTTGGGCTCAGGGTTCAGAATTTAAAAAATTGGAAATAGAATTCAGGGTTTAGGACAGTGTCCTCAGCTTATTCTGGGCAGCAAAAGCCATGACTGACTGGGATTTGGCCTCTGACCCCTTTCCCCAAGAATGAAGATTCTCAACATAACGAAAGTCTATAAGGGCAGACAGTCTCGCAAAGGTAGTACCATCAAGGGGGGGTGAGGGGCGAACGTATTTTCGGTGTCGTGGGGGGTCTATAGTACGAGAAGGGAGTAAGGTTTGAAGGGTATGAGGGTTTCTATACAGGGAACTTGTGTGATTTTTATCGTAGGCGGCCAATGCGTACTAAAACTGTTTCCTGCTGTTTCGTCACACAGTGCCTTGTCAGAGGTCGTTGTGACCGTTATGATCCCTGTGGGCGTACTTGCGGTGAGGGTCTGCCTATCTAGAGGGACGTGTAACTCCTCAAGCCCCTAAATCTTCAGCCCTGAATCGTAGAAACTTAGCCCTAAACCCGAAACCCTACATGGTACTCGTAGCTTTAGGAAGCCTTTGCTTTCAAAGGTTGTTTCCAGATCCTCCAGACAAGCGCCTAAATCGCAAACACTGGACGGGACACTTTCCAAACAGATATGCAGCCCTTGAAGTGGTGTTGCATGCATGATAGCGTGTACGTGGTGGCATATATGTAGGGTTTAGGATTTATTCTCCCCGAACTGACATGGAACACCAACAAGGGCTCTATGAAGACTATTGCCCCTCACAAGGGATATACGAATTTGCATGTTAGCTAGAAAACGGGGATGTAGGTACTCAGATCAGAAACGGGATGCTCTGCTGTTTTTTTTTTTCCGTTCGGGTTGCGGATTGCTTCATAGCGATCTCTGTCAGAGGGCGTTTGATGACAGAATGCCGAGGTATGGCATTGCGTTTAGGATGGCTCGAGATGGATCTAAGCTCTAGCCCAAAACCGTCACCACAAAACCCTATAACCCCCCAACCCTACATCCCTAAACCCTAAACCCTAAAACACCCTAAACCCTGTACCCCAAACCCTGGACTGAGGTCTCAGCAAGCTCTTGCAGTACCAGCAAGGGATCATTGACATTTTATCAACCCAAGGACAGCTTGAGAGATTTGAGAGTGTTCAGCCACTTGGTTGTTCTTATAACTATTATTAGTACTATTTTAAGATGATTCCACAACTATTAGCTATTGTTCCGATCATGTCTCTTTTTTTTCCTGTTGTGGTGTTCTGTTGGTTTGGGTGTCCATTTTGTCGTTCATCATTAGACTGCAGCTTGTCCTGCAAGCGTAGAGCCAGGCGGGAGGGGAAAATAATTAGGACTAACCAGAAGGGATGTGTGTATGTATGCATATATATATATATATATATGTCTCTCTCTCTCTCTCTTTGTCTCTCTCTCTCTCTCTCTCGTCTTTGCTTGTATTGCGGGGTGGCAGATGAGGGGTATTCTTTTTTGCAATCCACTGCTAAATGGCGTCGCAACGGGGTAGGTATTTGCTCTTTAAGACGCTGCTTTCTTTCCCGCCCCAGTTGCTTTCTCTACTGTCCCAATTTGGCAATTTGAGGCTTTGGGATGAGTATTCACCAAAAAGCAATACGGTAAGACAAGGGTGCTAGTTAAGGCTTCCAGGGTGCTGAATGCCAAGTCGCAAATGCTTTGCGCCGCCTAACATGAGCTCCGACATAGATATTATAGTGCTTCACCATTTTCTGGCACTCGAGCCCTTAGTGTCAAAAGATGATCTCTCCTGACATTTATTCAGCACGCTCCTTGCCTCACATGTGTGAACCTTATGCTTGTTTGCTAGCTCTTCTGCCAGGCTTTGCTAACATGACCGGATTATTGCTTCCACCCGAAACTCCGACATGCTAACCGAAAAGTTCTCGTGCGCTTTTCAGAAGACTAGGGGCGCATATATACCACCAATCGCAATGCACTCCTTGTTATTCAGACCCGACAGGGTACTCTGCTTTGTGAAAACCCTTTCCTGTTGCTGCTATATGTCCTGCACGACCCGGCCCTAGGTACCATCATGCCCTAAACCCTCAATCCTAAATCCTAAATTAAAAGCCCGAGCCCCCAAACCGGAGCTTGGTATATTGGCTTGATGCTCTGAAGACTGGACGGTCTGCATTGCATCCAAGGTGCATCCATCATGAGCCACCTGGAGGTAAGGATGTCCACCAAAAGCAGGGGATGGACATGCCCATGACTATCTTGGATGTATGTATGTATGTATGTATGTATGTATGTATGTATGTATGTATGTATAGAGAGAGAAAGAGAGCAATATGTCATGATTTGTGGGCGCATACGGAATTTGTAGCGCCACATTAGGCCATATAAGGACATACAGGGTTTAGGGCTTTAGAGTTGCAGGCGGGGACCTCAGACCTGAGTTTAAAAGGGCTTTAGAGTTTCCAAATTGAGGGGTCTTCTTGGGAGCACGTAGACATTCATTATGGCGGGAACACCGATGTCTCGATAGGGTTTAGGGTATCTCTGCATGCCTCTTATAAATGCACGTGTATTACGGGACCCGTTGGACGCAAGACAAGAAACTTTGCATCGTAAACCCTCAGCAGCAAAGTCAAAGCCAAAACCTGCACCCTCAATCCTGGACCCCTATGTGCAGAAACAGATGGCCTCCAGAAGTAGGATTCGGTGCTATCGTGATGCATGACAATGGCTTCCCCAGGAATGTAGAAGTTCGACTGCTTACTAATACGATTCATTTGTAATCGCCGTACAGTGATAGAGCTATACGCCCCAGAGCCCCTCTCCAATTATTCACGCCTCCACACGGGAGCCTACAACTTTGTTTTGGGTTAGGGGTTTAGGTCCTGACTGGGGACGCCTAGTATCGGATCAGGCGGCTTAGGCCAGGACGGTGCCCTTATTCAAACCTTTTGGGGCATGGGTTGTCGTACACTATTGTGGATGGAGGAAGTCATTGTAGCAGCTTACATGAGCCACAGTCTAAACTCTTAGTATCCCCCCTCATAACCCCTATAGTAGTCCCTTATATAATCCCCTATATAACCCCACTTTAAGGAGTTTAGACTATAGCTCACATAGTGGTCCACCGCAATACGCCTCCTTTTCTCTCTACCACCTTTTCTTCGGGACGAAGTACTTGGGTGGCCCATGAGTTTTTCCTAGGACAACCTGGAGGTCAATGGATCCAGGGTTTAGGGTTCAGAGTGCTATTGAGGGTTTAGGGTTTAGGGTTAGGGTTTAGAGTTTAGAGCGTTATTATCCTAATTACGTACAACGGTACTTCCATCCTAACTTTAACTGTTTTGGCGGATGCTGGGTTGGAAGTACACTTTGGCATCGGCCTTAATGACCTTAATGACCCATGGAGCAGTAAGAAGAGACTGTGACAACTGCAACTCCAAAGACTCAACCCCATTACAGGTACACGATAGTTAGTTCGGGTCCTTAGTACAGAGGTTGGGTAAGCAAACCCCTTGATTCCCGAATACAATGCCTGCATTGTGCCAGTGTCCACTTCATCGTCTGTCTTTTTTGCAATTGATGCCCCATTGCTCCTGTAAACCGTAAAAATCCCGATATAATCCGTGTAGAACCCCATGTAACCTCCCTGTAAACCCTAAACCTTACACCTTAAACCCTCAGCTTTAAACCCCAAACCTTAAACCTACACCTTATCAATCCTACACCTTCAACCCAAAACCTTGAACCGTAAATTCTACGCCTCACAAGCATCACACCTTAAACCCTTAACCCCTAGTACGCAGACCCCAGACAGTCAGGTGGTGACCAGCTGCCTCGCGCAGGCAGACAGCGACTTATTCTCCGCAGCCAAAATAATGGAGACCCATGCCTGTGAATGCATGCTTAGGGTTCAGGGTGTAGGGCGGTGTAGGGCTTTAGGATTTGAGGCAAAACCCTAAACCCTAAACCCTGGAAATCCCAGATGCCTATAAGAATAGCAGATATACCTAAGGAGATCTGGGTATGAATTCAGTGCCCTTATGGCTTATAGTCCTCCTTAAGTAGATAGAATATGGCTTTAGGTATACTTTAATAAGATCCCCATATACCCCATATTCTATCTACTTATAAGGGGGACTGTAGATGTATCTTCGGCCTTGGGTTGGGGATTTCTGGCTGAAAGAGTTTAGGGCTGAAGGCTTGGTGCACAACCCTGGTGCTTGAGAAGGGTTGATGTAGGGCCTTAGCAGGTTTTGCAAGAAGTCTAGTAAGGATTACGACTATCCCACTGGAAGCTTTTTAGCTTCACCATTTTTCCATCCATTTCATCAATTTCACCTCTTCCGCGGAAGTTACTTGCCTCATGTAAGACAGTCCTGTAGGCCTACAGAATCCTTCCTTTAAGGGCCCTAGCAGCTCCCTGTATAGCCCGCATGCAGTTACTTAAAAGTACCTCCATTTTAGCCGAAACCCTAAACTATGCCTAAGGGTCCAAGTACGCAATAATCATATACTTACCCACAACCTATACTATAGTTACTACTAGCGTAAACCCAAGTAGCTAAATATTGGGTAGTTGGACCCTTTGGGCATGCTTCTTGCCCTGCTTACTTTGGCACGTGCAGAAGCCAAGGAACTTCGTGGCGAAGCTTGTGGGATCTGCGCAGGTGGCGGTTTCCAACTTTTAGGAACTCCAAAAGCTACAGCCCTAAACCCTAATTAAAGCCTGAGCCCTAAGACCTAAGCCCTAAACACTCAACCCCATAAGCCCTAAACCCAAGACAAGTCACAAAGTGCCTCAGACCTCGCATAATTTACAGCTAAAACAGCTAAGAAGCGCAGCAGGTCGTGAATACCAAACTCAGCGCGACGGCTGGCAGCACCTTTGAGAAGCTTCCTACTCTGCTCTGGGTAGCCCGCGGCCATCACGGTCCTCCGGCGCTTGTGTTACAGGATTACTTGGAGGTTGAAAATGTTGATGACCCAATCATAGTTGGTTCTTATAACATAATAGGATCCATATTGGCGGGCGTAGGGGGCTTATAATTGGGTTATACGTACAGTTACAATTGACCTGTGCCCAATTAAGTGCATGGAAGAAATCCTGCACCACCTAGCAACCCCGCTTTAGTTGTGTAATTCCTGGAGTACAGGGTTTTCGAGGTGGTCTAAGATTTTTATTGCACCTGCATTACGTGCATGAATGTATATTAATGCTTCAGACTAATTAATTGACATGCCCAAGTTAAAATTGGGCTCCTCGCCCCCCAGGGCTCTGGTGTTTAGATCCTAAACCCTAAAATGGCTTGGCCGTGGGGTGGGTGAACGTGTTAGATGGCCAATTCAGGCCATGGCTGCGTTTCGCATAGAACGATGCATGCATGCATGAGCTCTGAAGCTCAACCAGAACTGCCACCGCGCGATTTCACGGTAAACCCTAAATCCTAAATGGTAGTTTCCCAAAATAAGGGGGACCCCAATATAGACCCTAATATACTATAGTCCTTATTATAGGGGCCCCTAAAAAGGTACCCCTAATTTTGGGAAACCCCCAAATCCTAAACTGTGTGGCTCGGTTGTTCTTGGCCTGCTTGGCCCCATCGCGAGACTTAGTTTGTCACTTACTCTGCTTGTATGGTAGTTGGCTTAGTGGTTTTGGGGGTACCGTATGTTCTACCATTCATTATTTTTCTGAGGGAGGACATCACTTCTACGGGGAACATCAGGGAGGTCTGCGGGGGTGGGTTCTGAGCATTATGCCCTTTGTCTCGGACTTCAGACAGAATTCTCCAGAGAGCATGCAACAGATCATGGGTGTCCCAGTAAGAAATCCAGAGGGGTAGTTTTGAGACTATGGGCCTGCGTGACACCAAAGTTGAAGACTTTGTAGTCTCTTTCATAGCATTTACGATATAGTAGATATATACACATATACCGTTCCCTCCCACTCAAACCCACGAATCCTGAAGCCAAGAACAGCAAACCCTCAGGTTCGGATCCAGATGCTTTGATCGCGGAGGTTCACGACAGCATGGCGGCTTTGCGACAGGAGACCCAAGCCATACGTACCGACTACATTGACTTGTTGGGCCAGGTGCAGAGACTTGGTGAGCTATCCCTAGTAGCTATCCAATTTCTTTTTTCGTTATATGAGCTATAGTCTAAACTCCTTAAAGGGGAGTTATAGAGGGGAGTATCATAGGGGTTATTAAGAGAGATACTAGGAGTTTTCACTGTAGCTCCTATGTCTTCAGATGGTTGATCACGAACGTTTGAAGTGACATGTTGGGCTGCATGTTCAGTAAGCCGGCATCTTCCCTACGATGCTAGGCCTACATATGGGCATTTCGAGAAAAACAAGGGTCCCTGTCCCTCTTTGGGGTTGTATATTTGGGGACTATAACTCAATTGGTGCCCCCCCTGCAGGGAAACCTCTTTACGTGACTGCCACAGGGTGAGGGCTGTAGCCAACTCCCTAAACCTTAAACCCTAAACCCAACAACAAGGTACCTCGGCCACTGCACGCAGGTCGCTGTGGACATGGCCGTGATCATGTCACTGCCAGAACCGGTAGAGGGCGAGTTTGGCAGCTAGGTTCATACTACAGTGGATGGAAGCATCTTGCCAAACCCTAGAGACTCCATGATACTGGACAGAGGGTATACAAGGTGGTGTGGATGGGGAAGTCTTGCACCTCTGGTAGTACTGGAATTCTGAGGGTATGGCATACGAGGTGGTAAGAAGAACAAGAGGGGGATTCCATAAAGATAGCCGAACCCCAATAGAGTCTATTAGGTTTAGGGTTTAGGGTTTAAGGTCTTCAATAGAGGAGAGACACTTAAACCAGGCTTTTGCCAAGGCTATCTTGTCGCTTGGGATGCTGCCCCAAACAGCTTGCACCATGCCCGTATATAATTCCTATGTGCATATCATTCCTAGGGACACACCCCACCCCAAACCCTGAAGCCTAAACTCCAAACCCTAAATCCTAAATTCCATGAAGCAAGTTCAGGCCTTGAGTGCCAAGTGCCAAGCAGCTTTCAGTTATCTGAGCGGCAGACGCCTGGCTCGGCACGGTCTAGGGTTTGGGGTTTGGGGTTCAGGGTAGGGTTTGGGGTTTACGGTAGGGTTTTGGGTTTAGGGATCAGGGTTTGGGGTTTAAGGTTTAGGGCGGGCGTTGGGGTAAAGGAGTCGCCCTAGGGGTCCAGATACCCTAAAGCCGGTGTTATGGCCCCAACTTTTGCGTTCGACTTGGAGACCGCAGGGTTTAGGATTCAAGGTCCAGAGTAAATCACGCTGAACCCTAAACCCCTGAGGCACCCTAAACCTTAGGGTGCCAGGCTTGCGCTCGGTTTTCATAGACGCATGCCAACTTAACCCTGAACCCTGAACAGTCTCCACCGTATCTGGAGCTCAAAGGTTTGCTGCTAGTACAAAGTCTCCCTCATGGGGTTAAGGGGCTATGCAGGAGGTATATAGGGGTTATGCGGGGGTATATAGGGTTTAGGGTTCAGGGTGTCCATAAACTGTGGGTCCCGTACTGGGGGTCTCCACAGTAAGGATTGTAGCAGGATAGGGTCTATATTGAGGTCCCCTAATTTCCGGAAACTACCCTCTACTATGGGTGGACCTAGGCAACTTACAACGAGCTCGCTCAACTTCACCTACCCATAATATTCTAACCCCCACTATAGGGAACCTGCAGAGAGGTATCCCTGCTTCTGGGATACCCCTAAATCCTTAACCCTAAATCCCTAAACTCTGAACCCCTAAAGCCTAAACCCTAACCCTGAACCCCGAAACACCTAAACCCTAAGCCCTAAATACCCCATAGAGGGTCCAAAGCTGAAGCTAAGGAAAGAGGTGCAGAAGTACTTGGACCTAACCCTGACTCACCTGAACGGCATGTGCCAGATCTTGGAAGAGTGTTCCTTGGGTGTTTAGTTGTGTATAGAGTCCACCTTAGATAAAAAGAATATGGCTTTGGGTACTTAAACAAAAGATCCCCATATACCCCATATTCTACTTGCTTAAGGGGGACTGTAGGGTTTTGGATTTACTATTGGCAGCCTTTAGCCTTGCAGCATCTATGTTGCAGCTCGGAAGATATTTGCACAGAAAAGGCTCAAGTAGAGCTGTCACCAAAAGTGGTCCATTTTTGGGAAATGTAAACACACACTTGAACCCACTTGCATATGAAGCCCGACTGACCCAGAAAGGAGCCCCCAAAACTGCGCCCAGAGTGTAAACACAATTGCCGTCTTTTGTGGTCACTCTTAGAGGGTGGGAGCCCAAGCTAAACCATTGGTCATATGAAGCTTCGCGCTGAAGCTGCCCCAGCTACAGCCCCTGGTAAAGTGTAAACATGGAATGGGAGTCAGGGTTATACAGGGGGTTATAAACTTAAGGGCCAGGTAGAGAAAAAGCCAACTTAAAGTCGTTATGGATAACCCTAAACCCTAATCCACACGTGGTTCGTATTGATTCCAGATTATGCCTACCGAGCTTGAGGGTCCTCGGTTCCAACGAATGGTTGCCCCCGCACGTACACATCCCTAAGAGTCTATGTATGGATATAGTATATACTTGGGGCCCAAAGGGTTCCCCATATACCTACTATGGGGCCCAAGTATATACTGAATGGCTACATGGACTTTGTGGGATTTGTTTTTCAATAGTCGCGATCCGCACTCATCTCGCATGTGCTCAGTTCGGAAGGGCAGCCTATATTAGGGGTTCTATTGAGGGCTATATATCACTATATTATAAATATATTGATGGATCCCTATAGGAGTCCCTATACAGCCCCCAGCAAAGACCCCTGAAAGGTCCCTGTAGCCTATACTCCCGTCCCTAAACCTTCAACCCTAAACCCACGAGTCATACCGTCACTCAGAGAGAATTCCCTGAAGGTCCCTGTTCGGGGCTTTGCCTACCCCATCCACACGCCGTCCGTACACCAACGCACCCACCCATCTGCAACAGGACAAACTTGTGCAGCTGTACTGTCGCCGGTGATGCTGTTGAGTTGGTGCCCGAACAATGACGTTTATCCGCATGGGAATTTCACAAATGGATTCAAACCTCGAGTGTGCAGGGTGACAAGTACCTACATAAACAAGATGTTGTGAAAAGGACCTGCATAAACAAGATGTTGCATCGCCTGCCCGTTGTGCGTGCGGCTTCTGCCGTCAACGCTATATCTTCTATCTCGCCCAAACTGCCTCTAGGACGCTAACCCAAAGGGTCCACATAGCCATGTAGTATATACCTTGGCCCCAAAGTAGGTATGTGGGAAACCCTTTGAGCCCCAAAGTATATACTATAACCGTTCGGGTAAGAGCTAGGGACCATTACTTCGTGAATCGGAAGCAGCCAACTCGCCAGATCTTCAAATTCAACCACTGGGGGAGAAGTTACGTGCGAACACGCGGTGTGGAGATTTCAGGTTAATAGGATTAAAAGCAAGGCGGAGGATCGTCAACCCTACCTGGACCTCAAAAGACCTACCCCAGAGGGTCCATGTACCCAATAATTAGGTACTTGGGTTTTGGGTAATAGTAACTATAGTACAGGTTTTGGGTAAGTATATGATTATTAGGTCCTTGGACTCTTAGGGTACCAAAAGAGTCAAACCATCCTCCTATGAACTTTTTGCTCCACGTAAACTCGAAGCCCTCAAAATGCCTTCAACTACAGGGCGGAGCCCCCGGATGGGCCAGATCCTCCAATCAACCCCTGAATTCCCTTGTCATTCTTCCCATTTAGGGTTATATAAGGTTTAGGGTTTCAAGGTTTAGGTTTACGGCCCTAACCGTCCATGTGGCTAGATAGTATGTGCTTAGGGCCAGAGGTGTTATATGGGAGCCCCTTTGGGCCCTCAGAATGTACTATTCACCTTCATGGACCCTTTGACACTAAACCTCAAGCCTAAAACCCTTAACCCTGTAGTCCTTCTAAACCTTAAGCCCCACACCCTACAACTAGTCCTTTAACCCTAAAACCTTTGGTCCTTATACACCTTGAGCCCTAAACCCCAGCCCTTGAGCCCTAACCCCTGTAATCCTTATAAGCCTTAAAACCCTGAACCCTAAAACCCTAACACCTATGGTCCTTATAAACCCTAAACCCTGAGCCCTAAACCCTAAAACCCTAAACCCTCTTCGTGGGAGCTGAGGCTCCGATTTCTGGCTGATGCTACATCAGGCCGAGCTGCAGCTGAAGAAGCTTGAGAAGGAAGCCAAGGCAGGCAAGGGGGTATATGAGGGTTTCGGATTTAGAGATTAGGGTTTAGGGTTTAGGATTTAGAGGTTGGGGTTTAGAGTTTGGGGATTAGGGTTCAGGGTTCGAGGTTTTCGGTTTTAGGGTTTAGCTTGAGAAGGAAGCCAAGTATAAGGGTGATAATGGTGATCATGTTAGGACCTTCTTATACTTCCAGTATACCACTTTTACAGGGTGTGGGTCCGCCTGAGGTATAGAAGGGTTATATAGAGGTATGTATGGGGGGAAGTGATTAGACGGGGGTGTGTGGGGGGTTATGTAGGGTTCTGGGGGTCTATCGAGTTTGTGGGATAGAAATTAGATGGATGTTTGGGTTGAGCCCTATAAACCCTAAATCCTAGAAGCCCCCTAAACCCTAAACCCTATAAGCCCCTTAAACCCTAAACCCTATAAGCCCCCTAAACCCTAAACCCTATAAGCCCCTTAAACCCTAAACCCTATAAGCCCCTTAAACCCTAAACCCAATAAGCCCCTTAAACCCTAAACCCTAAACCCTATAAGCCCCTGAAACCCTTAACCCTATAAGCCCCAAAAAGAAAGCCAAGGTTAGGACCCCGTACTACTGAACCAAATAGAGCCCTAAGGGTCCAAGGACCCAAATAATAGGGTCCCTTTAAAGGGTTTATAGGAGGGGATATATGGGGATATTAGGGGACTATATAGGGTATATAGGACCCAAACAATAGGGTTTTAGGGCCCAAATACCATTAATAGTCTACTATTTGGGCCCTAAAACCCTATTATTTGGGTCCTTGGACACTTAGGGGAGTGTTGCCAGTGACATTCGGCTCCACAGGGTGGGGACGGCATCCACAGGATTGCCCTAATTCTAGGGACTCCTGAAAAGGAGTGTGCTCATATAAGCTATCGTCTAAACTCCTAGTATCCTCTTAGTAGTCTCCTACATATTCCCCTATATATAACCCTCTTTGAAGAGTTTAGACTATAGCTCATATGCAAAATCCAGTGCATCCCTACTTGCTGCAAGCAAAGTTGCCCCAACAGGGGTTCTGCAGCCACGATGGCCACGAGCACCGCCATGGAAGCTGCTTCTCTTGGTCTAGAGTCTACCCGGGTAGCCAAGCAACCAGAAATTGTCTGCAAGCAACTACCTTTAGGGAAGGTCGCATCTGTAAAGATACATGCTCTTGGGATGGAGGTTTCGCCCCTCGTTGGTTTATATACAATGAAGCTCAGCTCACACATCTTCAAAAGGGAAGTAGCGGCATCCCAAAAGACACGAAACCTTCTCTGTTATAGACTTCTTGGTTGTACCTTCGTCGAGGGGGTCCCTTTTGTCGGAGCTATAAAGAGAATTGTATTGGGGTCCCCCATGTGAAGCCTAAAGCCCTACATGGTCTGCTTGGGCCTCGACAGTGTCATTTCTCAGGCCACCCTGTGGATTACAAGTTGCCTCAGTTTCCAGGCCCTGGAACCAAACCTTAACCTTCCGTGCTTGTTTCTGGTAGGTAGAGCTCAGAAAATGTGGTGCCTGACACGGCATAACCTACTGGCCTCACCCTGAATAAGGGGTTGTTTGTGGTCGGGAACTTCCACCCTAGAACACTCAGGGGCGCAAAAGGTGGGGTGAAGTAGGTGGGCTTAAAGGGGCCGATTGTGAATTTCATTATGTTGGGGGCGTAGTTCCTGTAGTTCCTTTACCTCACCTTCCTTCACCCCACCTTCCCTTACCCCCCATCTGAAAGATTTGGGACCAGATCACAGATCCAAGGCAAGACGGCGATGCATAGCTTTTGTGAGCATGTGAGATCTTTTTGCGGCGCATACTGTGGAGCGCAGCCTACTCTCCAGGATTTCAAGTTGCCAGTTTCAAGTTATGGCCCTCTGAAGGTGGGCCCGGTGCATTGGGTGCATAGGACCCCTTGGGTAGGTTGTTTCTAGATGTCTGAGCCGCTATAAAGGACTGCCCCAAAGCCTCAGAAGAGTATGTTGAGTAGAAGCCTGCATTTTCCAGAAGGCATGGCTAAAACGCACCTCCTCATGTGAGCTATAGTCTAAACACCTTAAAAGGGGGTTATATGGGGGACTACATAGGGGAAGATCATAGGACTTATTGTTAAGGGGGATGCTAGGAGTTTAGGCTATAGCTTATTTATGATCACAGGAGTTTAGGGCGGGGCAGAAGACATCGCTGCTCAGTTGGGCATTGGTTGCAAGACGAGGGCTGACCCCGAGGTGCTGGTTCCAGGTGGGACGTCCCAGAAATGGACTACTGTAGGGCTTCAGGGCTTATGTAGGGTTTAGGGTTTCGGGTGTAGGGCTTCGGTTCCAAGTTCTGACCTCATGCAGGGAGAAAGCGTATATACTTAGGGCCCAAAGAGGTTCCCACATGCCTACTTTGGGGGCCAAGTATATATACTATAGGAATGCATGGACCCTTTGAAAATATGGTTTTAGGGCTTACCGTGCTTTGGCAGTTGCAACCCTAAACCCTAGACCCTACGCCTTTATAAGCCCTAAACCCTTTTTCCTCCAGGTCCGTCACAAAAGCTAAACCATAAGCCCTAAACCCTAAGCCTTAAGCCGCTTCGTTGAACCTTAACCTGCCCGTAAGAGACAGCCGAATCTGCGGTTGAGACCTGGGGGTTCCCCCAAAGTATTTAGAGGTAGCTTTAAGGGGGATATGGGAGTGAAGTGTAGTCAGGGATGTGCCAAGCGACACGATCAGTTACCCCTGGCTTTACAATGACCTCCCCTGATGATACCTGCTGCGACCCCTATGATGATCTGGACGTCCCATTTTAGGAGCCTGGCCTCTCAATTTGAGATTCAAGGTCAGACCCTGAATTTGACAACGGCCCATGGGAGCTTGCAGCAGGGTCCTGTTGTGGAGCTGGAACTTTAGGTGGTGGTATCCTTGACAAACTGCAAGTTCGCAACCCCAAATCCCACACCCTAAGACATCAATCCCAAACTCTATTCCCGAATCCGAAGCCCTAAACTTGCGTGCGTCTTACCCCCGAGTCCCACAGCCCAGATACTTGAGCCGAACAAGCTCCCAAATTCAGATTCAATCGCGCTCCGTCAGACTCCCACAGGGGCTTGGAAGCTTGTTTAGTATGGTCTTCAGGACTTACAGTGTAGGGTTTAGTAACATCCTAGTCCTAGATTTGAGGCTTACAGTGTCCTGGAAAACTTGGACTTCATGCCCAGTTGACAGCCAAACGCTTTGTGTTCTACAGTTGTCCAAAGTAGGCAGCCCTCGCATGAGCAAGAGTCCAAACTCCTCAAAGGGGTTATATAGGGGAGTATTATAGGGGATCTTATAGGGGAGTATTATAGGTTTTTTTTTGGAGAAGCTGTTTAGACTACAGCTCATATGTTTTGAGCAATGCCTCGTTGAGCCCTGTATATGCTAAAGACAATCCTATCGCACCCTTACAAAGCAGAGATATCCTAACCCCTAAACTAATTCCCGATGACCCTTCAAGTCAGAAGTCTGTTGCAGCCTGAGCCCCAGAAAGTATGCAGTGTTGCACCAGCATCTAGGAGCCATCTAGAATCTAAACCCTGACGCCTAAATCGAAACCGGACCAGAACCCTAAATTGCGTGGCCCAGGCCATATTTCCCCCTAAACCGTACACCTCCTTCTGGGAGGGCCAGGGGGACTTAGTAACCACAGTTATCCGAATCATTAACCTACTCGCTAAGAGCCCCAGACCCCCGAAGCCCTAAACCCAATAAACCCTGAAACGCCTTAATCCTAAACAGCCTAAACCCTAAAACCTAAACAGCCCTAAACCCTAAAAACCCTGAAGCCCCTAAACCCTAGCCCTATACCTTAGGAGGACCCCCCACCCTGTAATACTGGTATACAATAATAAGATAAGAGGACCCTAATATAATCCCTATAATCCCTTGTAGTCACTATTACTGGGTGGGGGGTCCTCCTAACCCTAAACCCCTAAACCCTAAAACCCATATTCTATCTACTTAAGGGGGACTATAGCCCTATACCTTCAAACTCTGGGAGTCTGTCGCACTGCTGCACTGCCAGCCTGAAGGGCGATGCTGCCACTTTGCTTCGCGGAGGGTTGTGCAGTTGGATGGCTGCAGCAAAACACGCTTAAGGTTTTAAGATTTAGGTTTTAGAGCTTAGAGTTTAGGGTTTAGGGTTGAGAGCTTAGGGTTGAGGGTTTAGGGTTGAGAGTTTAGGGTTTAGGGTAACAGGACACTCCTGGGTTATGGGATTAGGGTTTTCGGGATACTGGAGAATGAAATTCAGAAGAAGAAGAAGATGGAGAGCAAAATGGAAACTAGGATGATACAGGCATTTAGGTGCCAAGACCCTCCTAGTACCCTTATAAATTGGGGTTGTAGGGCCTTATAGGGCCCCTAATGGCGGTTACTTAGGCCTGAAGAGAGGGTTGAGGGAGGGTCTAGGTACGCCCAGCGTTCTTTCGGGATCCTGTAAAGGAGTCCTTAAGAGGGGTTACAGAGATCTGTAGGGTTGATGGCTCAGGGTTTCGGGTTAAGGGGCTTAGTGAGTAGGTCGTTGTAAACGGGGCTATAACTAGTCCCCCGATTTGGGTTCGCCTGCTTAAAACCCCCTTTATCACCTGCCTACTAAGTCACTTGAACCTAAACCCTAGCCCTAAACCGACAAACCCTAAACCCTAAACCCTAATCCCCTTACCCTTAAACTGGTGTTCTGTACCGGGCTTGAGCAACAGACTAAGGGCGCAGTAAAGTCTAACCCTAGAGTCGGAATCATTCAAAGTAGGGGCTTCGGAGAAACAGGATGCTCTTAGATCCTTAGGTTTTGGGAGGATATCTGAGGGTTCTGTTCGTCTGTATTGCTGGCCCTCTGCTGCTTCTAGTTCTCATGCCGCTGCTGCTGACCACACTACTGTTGCTGCTTCGACTCCTCTTCATCCTCTTCTACCCACCCACCTCTGCCGTCCCAGTACCAGCACCAACAGCCATACCACCATGCACGCAACCCCGCCTCACATACCCTAATACCTATAAACCTCTACATAATCACCAGGTTATTTCCATTTTCTTTTCCATGTGATTCTCCATTATTGGACTCAGATCCCTGTCGGCGAAATGGAAGTATATCGGGATCTTGCCCCTACAAATCAGGATCAGATGGAACAGTCAATCGAACATCAAATAGAAATTGAGAATATAAAGTGGTTTACAGAAACAAGCCCTAAACCCTAAACCTTAAACCCTAAATCCTAAAGCCTAAGCTTTAAACCCTAAAGCCTTAGCCCTAAGCCCTAAACCCTAAACCCTAAGCCCTAATACCTAAATGAAGAAGGAGGCTCGAGGTGAAGATAGTTGTTGACTGGCAACAGCCATAAGAGCACGTATGACGGCACATCCCTTGAAGTTGTCGCAGTTCTTAAAACCGAGTTCTTAAACCGGAAGACCCATGTTAAAGATAGCAATTTTGGGGGAACCAACGACCGCTAAACCCTCCACCCTAAACCAACGCTATCTACCAGCCAGTGCACCCTCTTTTAGGTTTGCACATCTTATAGCATGGTGTTTACTCAAACTGTTTATGCACTTATAAACCTGATGAAAACCGCCCACAGTTCATCTGGCCGTTTCCCTAAGTGGGGGGAACCCTGTAAAGACCCCAATGTACCGTAACCCTTGCGCATCATGGGGATCCCCAAAAATGGAGTCGTAATTTTCGGGAACCACGATCTGGTTGTCAAAGGCATACAGTCGCAAATAGTAACTATTAATTAGTATCTGAAGGAGAAACCGGTACCTGGACTTCCAAAGCAGAGTATGTAAAATAAGAAACGGTTGGACCATGTTGGAGGTTTTGGACTCTCATGTTGTTTACGCACTTATACCCCAAACCTCAGACCCTAAACCCGGAACCCAAAACCCCAAACCCTAAACGCCAAAAGAGGCGCTGCAAAAAAAAATGAACCCCAACCCCCAAGCCCTAAACCCTGAGAACCCCCCGGCTTGCTGTCAGGGCCCTGGATGCCATCTCTTTGCACGGAGCGCCTCGGCGCCCGTGTCATAGGACCATGTGAGGTTTATAGGGATACGGGTTTAGGGTTCGGGATTTAGGGTCTGGGGTTTCGGGCGCATGGCTCAGGGTTTAGGGTTTAGGGTGATATGACCCCGTGGGACTGTATAGTGGTTTCTGGAGATTTGTGTATCTAGAAATTATAGGATTCTAGTATACTGCCGTCCCCGCCCCATCTCTGAAAACCTCCGAATGGTTTGAGGTGCGCAGTTTAGGGGTGGTAAGGTTGTCCATAGAGAGGGAGGGAACTATGAGAATTGCAGTGTGTTGGGAAACCCTACTGTTGATATATACGAAACCCTGCATGACCTTAGTCTACCATAGAGCCACAATTCCCAAGGTTCGGGGTACCTAGGGTCATGCAGGATTTTTTGTACCCACCTTAGACCCCAAAAGCCTGACTTGCCTTCTGGGCGCATGTGTTGAAATGGAGGTGAGAGGGAGGACTTCTACTCAAAGGCTTGATGCTATGGTGTTTTGCGGGGGGGCTTCTTTGAGGCATCAACCCTTTGATACTTTTTGTTCAAGATGGCATTCCAGATTTCGGGTCAAGGGAAAGGATCCAATAAATACCGGCAAACGCGAGGGTACCGGCTACCCCCTGCTACCCTCTAAGGATGCGACGGGGGCCCTTCTGAGAAGCTCCCATTCCCAGAATGGTAAAAACTTCCACCCATGTGGAATGCCACGCAGACTAACACAGGCACATGACTTATGATGTTGTTTTCTAGGAGGAGCAGTTTTCTGACGAAAGACTGCCCTTTGCCTACGGCCCCTTGCTGGTTCTCTGGTGGATCCGCAAACTTGGGGAAGGATGACCGGGCCCTGGGAAAGCGCACAGGTTTTTTCTCACCTCTCTATTAGGTGGCGTGTGTGTCTCTAGGACTCAGATACTAAACCCCAGACCCTAAACCCTAAACCCTAAACCCTATCCTCGGTAGTGGTAGCGCAATGAGGCTCGAAAAGCTTCTCCTTTGGACTCTGGCAATTGAAGCTTGCAGCCCTACAAGCCAGGACCTTCCTTGTACCCTTAATTGGGGATATGTGGTCCCTGATAATGGGTACTTAGGCCCTAATAGAGGGTAGGAGGAGGGTCTAGGAGTACAACTTTTTAACCTCTCAACCGGAATGAACCTACAGTTAGCTAGTCCCTTGACAGCGGTGAAGATCCCAAAATACCAGGTACGCGTCCTTTTTCACAGGTAGATTGGTTTTTCCAGGCAGGGCAGAACCTGAGCACCAACCACAGGTAACCTCAGGATAAACCATAAATTTGGGCCATTCACCCAGTAACTGTCTTATAGCTCCTATTACCCATTGTGGTAACTCTTACTGTACGGGAGAGTCATCCAACCCTATGCCCGAAACACGGCTGGACTTGAGTGATAAGCGCCGCAACCTGTCGCTTTGTGCCCACTCAAGGATCCCGAGCATGGGCGTGTCCAAAAATTAGGATTACCCCTGATGATGGGGATTATAGTTTATGGGATCAAAGTTGGGCACCCCTCTTTCTTTCTGGAACATCCAAAGATCAACGAAACGAGGTAGCCCACGCGGCGCAACCTGCCACTACAGGTGAGACCCCAACCGCTGAGCCTACAACCTGAAGTCAAAGCAAACGATTCGTAAATCCAAGCATGTGCAAACTCAAGGACAACTGGGTAAAGCAAGGGGTCGGGTCAATAGAGGCAAAACGCCTTGCTTTCATCAAGGCTTTTTGTTGGAAGCGATGCATGCGGCAATTGTAATGTAAGCCAAGCCCTTGAACTAAACACATGAACGTGAACCCGAGGCAACAAATGCCAATCCTCAAGGCCTAAACCTATACCCTAAACCCTGACCAAGCCCTTAAACCTGTCCCCACACCTTAAACCCTAAACCCAGACCCTAAACCTGTTCCTACACCCTACTTCCTAAACCCAGACCCAGAAACCCCCTCCATGAACCCTAGGTACTCCTTGTTATATCACCTAGATAACCCCTGCAAGGCTCTATATCATCCCTATAAAGCCTTAATTATCATCCTGCATATCTATTTCCGTAACATTGGACCGAAGCAGTCCACATAGACCTAGGATTCAGGGTTTGGAGTCTATTTGTCGGGCATGTTTGCTATCATTAGCGTTAGTACTATTCTTACAGAGATTACTGTTATTCCCATCATGACTGTTATTAGGGTCAACGCTTTAGAAGTCGCCACGCATCGAGGTTCTCTGGGCCTAGGGGTTCTGGCCTCCAATATACAAGCCACACGCAAAGGGCCCATAGTTCCAGCATTTTCGGGGTTGTAGCGGGACTGCAGAGTAACCAGTTGTACAGGCCTCCGGTCAGGCAGTGACCTTTGCAACTCTATCCACCGGTGATTCGTTTTCAAATGTTAAAGATCCTGGTGCTGTCCATCAAAGCCCTTGTATCTACTTCCCGAGACTTTGACAGTATTGATGCCAGTGTGCACGCCAGTCTGGAGGGATAGACCCCTAGCCGTTTAAGCCCGGGACTATGTGGAGGCTGCAGGGCAGTGCCATTCAAGTATTTGTTATCTAGGTGCTTAAGCTTCCCTGGCATGCCAATGATGACACAGTCATTAGAGGGCGGCTACTTGCGACGTGTTGTTGGCTGCGAGTTAGGTAACCTAGAAAAAGGACCTTCTAGGAGTCGCATGATAGTAGTCTATAGGGTCCTTACTTTGAAGGCTGGTGCTACCGAAATCTCATCTAAGCATCGCGAAGCCCCCATCCATCCCCATCCGTTCATGGCCCCCTATAAACTACAGTTTGTCCCGACAGAAGCTCTCTGTAGCCCCACGTCATCTCCCCAAATATCAGCTTCACCAAGGAGAAAACTTACCCGGTGACGTGAAGTCTGGAGAGCGGGGGGGGCGTTGGATAGCTGGTGAAATCTGGGGGGAGGGGGGGGTGGATAGCTGTGGAACCATGACTTACTGGGTGTTAGTAGGGGCTGGGTGTTAGTAGGGAATAAAGGGATATATTATATCGGGATTAGATTACCTTGTTCCCCACTACCCACCAGTAAGATGATAGCCTTGGCAGTGCTTTTGAGTCAGAGACTTGCATCTGAGGTTGGCGCAAGCCACCAAAGCAGTCATCCGACGTGTTCGACCTACGAGCTTCAAAAAGCCGCCGGCATAGGAACGTTTGGAGCAGTCTTGTTGATGGACCAACTGCATTGCCACATGCACCAAATCATGTTATTAGATTTTGGATTCCTAAGAACTCAGGAGGAATAGTTTGAAAGGTTTCCGCCCGCCAGCAATGCATTCGTTTCCATATAGAGCCATATAGAGGATCCGATATGTTGTTTAAGGTGCATAGGGGGGCACTTTTGCAAGCAAACAGGAAGGATACAAGGTCGACGGAGTGATTGAGGTCTCGTGCGAAGTTAATGCAGGCTCTGCTGTCGCGGAAGATAGGAGGATCTTGACAGTACGTGTCCGTTTGTGCTTGAGCTGTAAGTTATGTAGTCACTTCGTAGGAAGCCTGCAAGCCCGCATTAAATCGGCAACATTCCACGTGTTGTTGCAGCTTCCTCGGTTGCAGTAGGCTGCCTAAAGCACAATAGGAACTCAAGCAGTGACGGCACTTCAGCGATGCCTGTTGTCCGATAGCCAGAACGTGCTCAAGTTTCCTGCGTGCCGGGAGGAGCATGGCGTGCTCCACTAAGCGTGCCATGCTGTTGTTCGTAGTGTTCTCTTCCATACGGGAACACATGCATACGTACACGCATACATACATGAATACATACATACATACATACATACATACATACATAAATACATACATACTTACATACCTACATAGTTACATACATACTTACCTACATACAAAAACATACAAAAAACATACATAAACATACATACATACATACATACCTACATACATACATACATACATACATACACACATATGTTCATCCATACATTCGTGTGTGTAGACGTGTGTATGCGCGCGTATATGCGCGGACACACACACACACACACCCACACACACACACACACACACACACACACACACAAACACACACACACACACACACACACACACACACCCCCGC
>CAJNIZ010043549.1:97977-132929 GCA_905231905.1 Symbiodinium pilosum | reverse complement strand
ATAACCCCTGTATAACCCCTGTATAGCTCATAGAGGCACGATAATACCTGAAGACGCCTATCGGGGGAAGAACAAGGTGACTGACCCACTCCTCCACTTCGAATTGCTTTCCTCCTAATTATGGTTTAGGGTTTAGGGTTAAGTGTTATGGTACAGGGTTTAGGGTTTGGGGTTCAGGGTTGGGGATTGAGGGTTTAGCTGATAATGCGTTTCCATCGAGTTTTTTTTCCGACCCAGGCAATACCTGAAAATAGATCTTTCATTCCAGAGGGTAGGGCTGTGAATTCTTTGGGGAAGCGGGCAATCCCTTTTCCCCTTAGCGTAGCGCAAATACATCAGTAGACTCGAATGAAATGTGGGTAGGGGGTGCTGCAAGCGGAAATGAGCCACAACACTAAACTGTATTTAGTACGGGAGAGAAGGGATTGATTACTACTTCTTCCTACTTTTGCGAAATACCCAAATCTGAAACCATGTATGCAAACTAAAACCATGCATGTAAACTGATTGGTGTTCCCCGAAACCCAAAAACCCTATACCAAAACTGAACCCTAAAAATCTAAAGCCCTAAACCCTAAGTCCTACATCAGCAACACCCTATTAAACAACTGAACCCTATAAACCCTAAAACCGTAATTAAACTGTAAGTCCTACATCAGCAACTCCTAGTCCAAGCTGAGGTGACCTGACGCATCGAGGGAGGCCGCCACAGATTCCGGAGACCTGGCCGTTGGCAAAAGCGCCGTTTAGGGCTTAGGGTCATAACCAAGTCTGAGTAAAAAATGTTCAGGGTTTAGGTTCACGGTTTAGGATTGAAAGGCAACAGGGGCTTGATAGTGAAGATTCAGAAGTACAACAGCTTGGAGAATGACATGGAAACTGGGGTTATGTTGTAGTTTTTCGAGTTTAGGACTTTAGGCGTGCATGGGCAATGAACAAACCAAGCTTTAGGTAGGCGATATGCCATAGTCCGTCATGTGAGCTATAGTCTAAACTCCTAGTATCTGAATAACCCCTATAATACTCCCCTATATAACCCCGTCTAAGGAGTTTAGACTATGGCTCATATTGTTTTGTACCACTATAGAAAGCCCTAGTGTTGCTTGCATGCCAACCTAGGGCGCTGTCTCTCCGGACTATAGCTTGGGTATTCCCCCGCACCACTCACGGTTGGATAGTCTTATTTGATGAAGATATAAAAAGCTTTGGCAATATTGCCCCTGCTACAGACTGCTACTGGGCAGGGGCAGTACCCGAGCTCTAACAAGGCATACTGGGGCTTAGTACTGTAATCTTTTTTAGGGATTTGTACAGGGATTATAGCCCCTTAGACCCTACTAACCCCAGTAGGTTGTATGATGTCTTTCTCTTTCTGTGACGTTTGGAACCATGGGCCCCAGGTATGCGCCCCGAACCCTGGGATCCCTATGTGCCTACTATATACCCAACATGTACCCTTGAGGGTCCCAGAATCCCCCAGAAAGGCCCAAGGGCCCTAGACTTCCTGTAATGTCTGAAGCGTAGATTGCGGAAAGAACTAAACTTCAGAGTCCATAGCCAAGCTCTCGGACGAGGTTTGGGGTTTGAGGCTTAGTGTCTGCATTTCCTATGTTCAGGCCGTGATGGGCAGCCCAGCCAGGTAGACCGGCAGGTCCATAAACCTTGTAAAAGAGCAAGAAACACGGGCTCCCGCAACCCTAGGCCATACCTTTGCACCCCAAAACCTTCAACCCCAAGCCCTACACCTTTAATCATATACCCGAGGCCTGAACCAATACTCCTTAAAGTCTCAGCTCCTGGACCTTCAGCTCTATGTCTCAAACCACAAGCCCTAAAGCCTTTGGTTCGCTGAGCAAAGGAGAGGAAGCGAATTCTGGAACCTGAGGCCTCTGCATCGCCTTAGTCAATTTTTGTGGACTGCCTGGCACAGTCCAACAAGCGATGTGTGGGGCTTCAGTGTTTGAGCAGGGCGAGAGGGTTCCTGTCAAAACCTTCTCACAACAGTGATTTTTATGCCCTAGACCTTACGTAAACCCTAAACCATACACCTTCTTGGATTTTCTGAAGCAAGGTGCAAGACTCTGGTGGATTAAGGGTGCCGGTATCCAAGTGTTGGGGGCTTCGGGGTTTAGGATAGAGACGACCTAAACCCCAAAAGTATGTAAATTTATAGCCCTACACCACAAAAACCAGCCAAGAAGGCTATAATTCTACATATGTTTGGGGTTGAGGTAGGGGTGAAGGGATAAGGTTTGTAGACTTAGAGACCAGGGCTGCAGGGACGAGGGATGCAGACTTCAGGATTTCGAGTTCGAAGTCTTTTTGGGTTTAGGGGCTTAGGGTTTAGCGGCACACTGAATTTTTTACATTAGTGTTTTGTACTTTGCCCAACCTTCACTATCCCTCCCAAAGCCCTAAAAAATTAAATCCTAAGCCCTAAACCGTCAAAGGCCCTCAGGCCCCCAAGCACAACCCTCTTTTGGTTTAGAGTTTGGGGTTTAGGATAGGGGCCCGTACTTCCCGCAGTAGCGGAGATTCACATGGGAAAGAAAGTGCAAGATGAAATTATATTCGGGTTCATAGGGATTATATGAGCAATACATCCCTCGTGTTAAACCTCCAGATTAGGTACCGTCAACATAAGGCTTAGTTAGGAACCTTTACTGGTGGACATAGTGGTCCTTCTTTTGATTCAGTATAGTCCCGAATAAGGAACCCATGTCCATGAAATTAGGTAGGAAATACTGATTTTAACTCAGATTTGAAGGCATGTTCCAGGCGGTCCAGGGCGAAACCAAGGAATCAGCGTGCTCAGACTGCAGGCTTCTGAGACGCCAATCTCTTGAGGGGTCCAGCTCCAGATTTGGAGTTTGCTGTTTAAGGTTTAAGTTTAGGGTAGGTTTCAGGGTTTAGGGTGCAGCTAGCCCCTGCACCTTGCATTTGGGGCGCTCCTCTGTCTTAGGGGCGTTCGGCTTAGGAGTGTATATAGGGGTTCCCCGAAACATAATCTCCATAACACCAAAAAGGGGCCCCTGATTTTGGAAAGCCCCGTATGAGGTTCAGGTTATAACTCCTTTGGGTTGTCATTACTGGAGTTGACAAGTAAATCTGCAGGGCGTGTACATTTTTGTGTAATCTGACTAGAAGTTTCAACAAACCCTAGAAGCCCAGTTACCTATATATTGGGTTCCTATCCTTAAGACCCTATGTAATTTGATATTATCTGTAACCCAAGGACCTACTATATGGGTACCTGGGCTTCTAGGGAAATAGCTATGCCATCATCTTACAGCTCCCATCTAATTGTAGCATTTTTCGGCAACACCGTATCTAGTTAGTTATTTCGAACCTATAGACCATAATTCTTAGTATTTAGAAGGCTCCCAAATGTTTATGATAAAGTGCTATTCTGTAGAGCGTACAACATCTGATTGAGGGGCAAATGAGCTTCTCTTCACTGAAATATTGCCAACACCCCATTGATTCGAGCAGTCTTCTGGCAGCCCGAGGTAGCGTGCTAGTTAATTGCTGGCAAACCTGACAGCCCGACAAATTTAAACTCTAGTCCTCGCGCAGCTCAGAGTGCCAGCCGTACAATCCATGGCGGTGAGCTCCTATTCCAGGGCTTTACTTGAGCTTGTACTGACTATTTGCTTCTGTGGCTATTCAGCTTGTTGCTGTCCATCTTGGGCAAGCGAGGACCTCGGACCTCTTTGGAGCAGTATTGTCAAGTCAGACGCCAGTAGCCCTCCTCGTCAACTGGGCTTGGAAGGGTCCAATGTGGATTATTGGGTCTACTACAGCATATCATGGTATATACTCAATATATTAGATTACAGTATGCTATAGTACATTATAACATTTTTCAATATACTATAGTATATTATTGCACACGCCAGGGCACGTCTCCAGCACAGTTCGGCAGGAAAGGTGTGTTGTGAAGAGTTCAACGGGATTCGCATGCTTCGTGGATTCCAATGAGGCCACAGACTGTCAGATTCGCTGCGGGAGGGTCCAAGGACCCAAATAATAGGATCCCTTCAGATAGGTTATACTGGGATATATAGGAATACATAGGGTTCTACGGGGACTATATAGGGGAATGTAGGACCCCAAATGATAGAGGTCTGTGCCCAAATTCCTTGCTAAGACAAGCTTACGGCTCGTGCTCCTTGCCTTAGCTGACAGGAGGGCTATATGTTTTCCAGACCCATTCATAGTCTCACACAGGTCACGTGAAACCCGTGGCGTGCTTTATGTTGATGATGCCTGCTTTCGGGTCGAGAATAATGCATGTAAGTATCCCTTTATGGTCCCGCCAGAAGGACACCCACAGACGTTCACCAACCCCTACTTACTTTTGGGTAGCTGACAATGAAGGAATGGACAAAAATGGAAACTACTAAAATAGGTTATATAGGGACCACTATAAGGATCCATTCCTTCATTCCTGGCCAACCAAGGGTAAGAACATTTCTCGTGTACTCCAAGGACTGCCTGCCAGAGCAGACCTCACAATTCCCCCGCACGATTAGGGTTTACCTAGACCCCCAAATGTAGTTCCTTTTTGGGTTAGGTATGGTTTTTTGGTTAGGATTCTTATTAGGGTTACCAAAAAGTTACTACATTGTAGGGTTGTACACAAGAGCCTGTTGCGTTTACTTAGACCCCGGAGTAAGAGGGCCGGCTGCCCGAGATAGGGAGATTGTCAATAGCCTGCCACCCGCAAGCCTAACCAGGTCATGTTTCTGAAATCTATATTCATATTTCTGAAATCTCTATTCAGATTTCTGAAATCTATATAACCTCATATAACCCCAATATGTACCCTATTATACTACAGTAGTTTCTATTTTCTTTTCCATCATCCCTATATAACCTCATGTGACCCCAATATAAGAGGCTTTGGGCTCCCTGAAGTAGCTTTGGGGCCTCAATATAGCTCCTCAGCAACGAGCCAACAAACCCCACCCGAAACCCTAAACCCTAAACCACTACGTTGGAGGGTTCAACTAGACAGCATTCTTGCTGGGCTTCTTCAATGCTTGGGCTTGGTTCTCTTCCGCTTTTCAGTGTAGTTTCCGAAAAAACCTTCAATATGAACATTAGCTTGGACCTTCAAAAGCTCGTTATAAGCCCAAATGAGCCGGGATTCCTAGGCTGTAAGCTTCAATCGGGGTTTAGGGTTTGGGGTTTAGGGTAGGCGGGGACTCTACTCTGCAAGACCCTTGAGTAGGCAGGATCTTCTTAACCTGTCTTTTGCTTACCAAGTTTTGTCAGCGGATGAATTCCGCGATGCCACGCTGGGCAGCTGTCAGAAATCAGTTTGTGGTCTCCCCCCCCCGAAATCCCTAAGACGATTCCCCCTGGGCACTTATCCGTGAGACATCACATGTAATGTGCTGAAGTTATGGATGCCATAAAAGTGGCTGTTTCAGACATAATAGCAGACAGAGCATGTGGTGGACTCGCGCAAGGAAGTTGGGGATGTGACCTATAGTCTAAAATCCTTCAGCGGGGTTGTACAGGCGAGTACTCTAGGAGTTACTAAGGGGGAAGCAAGGAGTTTAGACTATAGCCCTAAACCCTAAACCTTATATTATAGCGGCTATTAGAAGGGATACAAGGGGTTAGGCTATAGCTCATATACTGGGCTTGTGGAGTGACATGGATATTCCTTTGACCTATTGCTCCTCAAGAGGAAAGGGGGAGTGAATATTATTATTATTATTATTATAGGGGCATATATGGTTTAGGGTTTAGGGTTTAGGGGCATATATGGGGTTTCTTTTGGGATTCTTATAGGGATCCGCTCCCCCATTCTAGGCTAAACACCAGTGAGTTAAGGATAATTGGCGGTCCTCTCCCATTGCACATTGGGGGCGGAGGCCATGCAGTGGACCCCCCTAAACCCTAAATCCTAAGCCCTAAACCCTAAAACCCCAAACCCTAAAACCCTAAAACTCTAAAACCCTAAAATCCTAAACCCTAAAACCCTAAAACCCCAAACCCTAAAACCCTACGTAAACCCTAAACCTTAACCCGGCCAAATAGGTGGCACCTTGAATCTTTGAAGCTGATTGTTGTGCTACTGTTGATTTTAGGTTAGGGTTTAGGGTTTGTTACTGTTGATTCTAAAAATCCTGCATTGCCCTAGTATACTGTAGTACTATTATTCCTCAGGTATAAGGTCCTTAGGGTCGTGCTGGATTTTTTGGTATCCACCGTATTTGTCAGTTTCTACCAGCTACCCAAGCATGTCCTGTCTGTGGTGGACCTGGGGGGACGCGTTGTCCTCAAGAGTTTAGTGTTGAAGCTTGATGGACTGCCAGTGTTATTATGAACAACCTTCATATAATTGCAGTGTTCCGGAGGGGTCCATTCCTTTCAAACTGAAGAAAGTTACTGCTGGGTGTAGAGCATCAGAGACTTGCTGGGGAAACAGCTTCTCCTAGTCCTTCAGCGATTCAGACTCCCAGAATCACCCAAAAACAGAGGGTGAGGGACTTGAGGTCTACGACTTGCATGACACATGGCTTAGGTTTTCAGACTTAGGGTTTAGGGTCTACTTCGGCCGCCAACGCTTGAGTTTTTCTCTGATTAAGAGGGATGCCTGGAGGGCTCCAGACACCCGTCTGTCTGGATGGGCAACCGGTAGGAGGAGCATATGTTCAAAAAGAAGTTGCAGGCACGTTCCTACACGCTTTACGTATCTAACTTCGAACCGATGTGCTGTTTGAAAAGGTTCCCACACATACGTAGGTAATCTCGAGGTATCAAAGTATCAGGGGATGTCATTTTAGAGAAAGGCCTGCATGTAGCGCCAATGCACTGGCCCTGTTACTAGGTTTTATGTGTTGTTAGCATGACAGCAAACTGAAGGAACGTGAATCGCTGCGCAGACTTTTTTTCGGGGTGGGTCGTGTGGAGTGGGAGGATGAGTGAGGCCATACCACATAGAGGTGACACAACGTACACGGTTTTCTGTGTTTCGTGTGCACCCGGGTCCATCGAGCATGTCCGCCTGAGAGCCGGGCGACATCCTGACCAAAGCTCCCTGAGCTGGGTTGCTGTTCACGAACTTGAAGTCAGTTACCATTCACCGAAACCCTATCATTCACCATATACCCATATTATGGGAACTTAGCTAGAGTTCCTGAACAGCAACCCAGTAAGGATTCCAAAAGGCGAAAAACTGTGCGACTTTTGAGGCAGAAGGCGACTTCCTTCAGATCTGTGAATGATACTGCAGAGGGGGTTTGAGCAACAGCTGAGGCCAGTTTTGACGATTCCTAGAATAAGGACTGTTGCATACCAGGGTTTATTTCGGGCCAGCACTTTCTAGAAACAGCCAGATATGCTAACTTCGTGGACATGCCGGCCATCCTATCTATACGCTGAGAAAGCTAAGACGGAGTAAATACAAGCAGCCGCAAGAATATCTGTGAGTTCAAGGACCAGCATGTCCTCATATTGACCGCAAAATATGGGTGTAGGGTTTTGGGTGTAGATGGTAACCTAGCTTAAAGTCCTTGACAGCAACCCAGTTGTTAAGGCCCCCTTTGATCACAGCTACTTCTTGCCTGCAAGACGATACTTGCATGTCGTTTAGCTTACTGTTGGTTAGTGCCGTAGGGGGTAAGTGAAAATAGTCACCATATAAGCCCGGAATAACATGTTCCATCATTCCCTACTAACGACCAGTAAGTTAGGGGTGCAGAAAACAGTGAATGGACCGTTCTGCAAGTCCGAGCAAGGTTGAGGAACTAGATCAGCAATCTCACAAAGAACGGTTTCAGGTTCAGGATTTGCCACGACCTCGCATGCGGCCGCACCTGAACCCGGCTTCTGATGAACCGGCATAGCTTGCGATACCGGCTGCGGGACGCATAGCGGCGCGGCACAGCCATGAAGTTCAGTTGTCACGGCTAAGCCCTAAACCCTAAACCTTAAACGACTAATAAGGACATTTTGGCAAGCCCAACCCCCAAGATTCTAGATGCAGAGCTATCATATGATTATAAGCGGGTCCTAATCTGGGGGGTTGGAGTTATACAAACCTCTGCTTACGATTTTTCGGCGTTGAACAGATCAGCTCTCCAAAGCCCTCATCAAAGCATTTACTATAGGGGCCTAAACAGTTACCAATATAATAGTTTCATATTCCTTGTATAATTATAGTCGTATATGGTACCTCAAATGGCCCTGAAAATAGTATTGGTAATTATTTCGGCCCTTGTAGTACCTATGCCCAGCTCCGAAACTTTCGCAAGCCCTAACCCCCCAGTTTTAAACCCTCACCCCGAGACCTTCAACTGGAAACTCCATAAATGTTGGGATAATATGGGGGTAGCATTGAGATAATATTGGGGTACTATTGGGATAATGGCAAAAGAAAATGGAAATTTCTTTAACAAATTCAAACCCTGTACGAGAAAACCAAGAAAGCCAACTTTCAGCCCAATAGCTTCGACAAATTTGACCCGAAGGTTGACGGTGTAGGGTTTATGGGCTCATATGGTACACAAATTTTGAGACATCTTGAAGCAGGTCTACGCTGATCCGGCCAACTCCAACTTTGTGGACATGGACATCGTCAAGGGCTTCTTTAAGGAGCAATGCAAGTGTGGAGGGCGATCGAGGGTTGGGGGTTGGGGCTGTGGGGACCGTAGAGGCCCTGATGGGGGGTACATATGGGGGTGTCCCAAAATTAGTGGTACCGTTTTAGAGGTCCCCATAAGAAGGAGCGTAGTATTTTGGGATCTATATATATATATATATTTGGGGGTCCCCTTTTTTCGGGAAACTACCATATCATTACTCCCCATCCCCTAACAAGTAACGATTCTAAATATTCAGGGGTCACCCCATCATTTTTCTCTTGTTTGGGGGGTCCCAGCCCTAAACCCTGAACTTTAAACCCTAGGGGTTCTTTTGCTTTTATTCGCTGGCTTCTCTTGCTTCTCTTTTCTCTGTTTCTTTTTTTCTCTCTTTGGGTTTTCCAGAACTGAGCATGGAATTATTCCGTTCTGGTGTTGTTAATACTTCATTCAAGCCAAATTTCGCTCTAATCCGTACCCATGGTTATTATTCCGTTGAGGCTTAAATTCGCTCTAGTTGGACCACCTTTACTAATCCGATCCCCCCATTAAAATACTGATGGGAATAAGGGAAGGTTTCAGGTTTCAAGCTGAAGCCCATGTCCCAGACCCTACTCGGTCCTCAACTCTATATGCGGACACTCCTTTTTCAGGAGCTCGGATATGGCGAGATCTCAGATGAGGAGTCGATGGGAACATAGCCCCCCAACATGTCATGGGGTTGCAGGAAGGGGATGGGCCTTACCCAAGTCCTAAGGCAGGGTTTCAATAGGGTGGATACTAAGAATCATGCATGACCCCAGGAACCTTCTACTTTGGGAAGAATAACGGTTGTATTTTTTATACTGAGGCCATGCAGGGTTCACGTTAAGTCATATACACAGAAGCACGGATATGGCCTGGAGTAGTTGGCCACTGACTGTCTTGAAGCTCTTCTGTTCAACACCCAATGAACCAATCCTTTGACTAACCGAAGTTTTACTCTGCAAGAAGAGTATGGTCTTACTTGGCTGATAAGAAAGCCCTCAAGCGACACTTCGTTGTTGTTCCTCTAAACCTTAAAATCTCTGTACCCTCAAAACCCTAAACCTTAAATCCCGAAACCCTAACCCTCAACCCTAAACACCTAATCGCTAAATCTTCAGTTTTTCAATTTCGGACCCAGCCCCCCTACTTTCCCAACTGGGCTTATGTAGTCAGCGCGGCCCAATGTTGAACACCTCTACCCACCCTTACCAGATGAACTGCAGTCTAAATTCCTTAAAGGGGGTTGTATAACGTATATATAGGGGAGTATTATAGGAGTTACTAAGGGGGGTGCTAGGAGTTTAGACTATAGCTCTAATGAACTGGATAGAAGCCCATTTCTGTCGAAGGGGATATCAAGTCCTGGGGAAGGGGCCAAGCTTGAGATGGTTGCTGCCTAGGATCCTGCATGGCCTTTAGTAGGCTATGATACCATGACACCAGGGTATAGGGTTTAGGGCTGTAGGGTTTAGGGCTTAGGGCTTAGGGCTTAGGGCTTAGGGTTTAGGGTTTAGGGTCTAGGGTTTAGGGTCTAGGGTTTAGGGTTTAGGGTAAGGTACTTAGGGTGATGCAGGTTTTTCGGTATCAACGGTATCAACTGTTCTTTGGTGTCGAAGCCTGGTTGGGCCTGAACCTTACTACTAGTGCTTAAGGGCTAGTCTTGGAGTGGCCTACATGGGTAGTTCCCAAAATTAGGTTTCCTTTTTGGTATCCCTAAATATTAGGTGCGGGAATATAGGCTATACCTACAAGGGGCCCATGATTTTGAGAACAACCCATATACGGGGATTGCATCGGGACATTTATCGGGATCCACCCCAAGATGCCATCTGGGAATGAGCATGCACACCCCGCGATGTCTGTTCATGGCAGTTCTAGATACAGTCCCGCTTAAGTAGATAGAATATGGTTTTGCGTATATTTTAATAAGATCCCAACATACCCCATATTCGATCTACTTAAGGGGGGCTATAGAGGGTTTACAGTTTAGGGTCCCTACCAAGTCCGACCCTTGTAATCGCCTGCCAGACCTAAAACCCTCAAGCCTGAAAAACGCAAACCCTACAAAATCCTAAGCCCCAGTAAACTCTAGTAAACCCTATTAAACCCTCTTTAAGCCGTGCGAAGCCCTATTCAGCCCTAAAACCCAAACCATGAAAAGAGCTTTAGGATGCCAAAATCATCCTCGAGACCGCAGATGCAGACAAAGATCAGAGGCCCCGTGAGCAATTTAAAGATACATATGTATATATATATATATGGGCTGTATAAGGGTTACATAGGTGTTTATATAGGGGTTATATAGGGGCTTATATAAGGGTTATATAGGGGATATACAAGGGTTATAGAGGGGTTTTATAGGGGTTGTATAGGGATAATGGAAAAGAAAATGGAAGCTACAATATTTTTCAGGCCCCCTGAAGTAGCCTTTGGTTAGCTGGGAATGGAAAAGAAGATGGGTACTACGATAATGGGTTATACAGGGACTACTATAAGGATAAGAGGCCCCGCGGAGTAGCCTAAGGTTGAGAATCAGAATCTCTTAGGGTTAGTGGTTTGGGCTTAGGGTTTGGGGTTTAGGGTTTGGGGCCGGTTTAGGGTTTAGGGTTAGGGTTGGGGGTTCAGAGTTTAGGGATTGGGCTTTATGTTCAGGGTTTAAAGAAGTCCTGCATGACTTTTAGTAGTATGCCACAGTCCCAAGGCATAGTATGAGGTACTTAAGATCATGCAGGATTTGTAGAATCCCCCGTAAGTTGGTTTCCAAAGAGCCCAAGGTAGGGAACATATATAGACGTCGGGACCCAATGTAGGTAATACGTCTAGATTGCGTACTGCCCCCACCCAGTAACAGTCTATACTAGGGGTCCTGTTAAGGGCTACATATAACTATATTTTAAATATTGTCCAACTGCTACTGGGTGGTAACTTGGCTGAAGTTCCTTAACCCACTTTACCCTCTGTGAGCTGAAAGCTGTTGCGTGAGCCTGCGTCGCAAGCTCATCTTCGCATTCCTGAGTGTTGAGTCCTCTACCCCGGTAGAAAATCTTAACCCTACATCGTTCTTAGTCATCCCTCTTTTAGTCTTCATCATTTCCCGATGCCGTCCCTACAAATACTAAACTCTAAAACCCCCATCTCTTACTTTACGGCTTGAGCTTCCGAAGCTTTGAAACGGTTGCATTCATGGGCCTTAAATCTGTTATTGCACTATTTGGTATATAGTTAGGCCGAACGCTAGAAATTCTGCAGCCTCAGTGAAGGGCCCATACTTAGGACCCAGCACGAAGTAGGGGCCCATAGTCAGAACCTAACAAGATCAGGAAGCCCTTTTGTCAGGATCGGTATCGACGACTTCCGGATGATGGTGCCATTTGGACAACCTGCCCATGACCCGCCCTGTACTTACAGTGGATACTCAAAATTCCTGCATGACCCTAGGTACCTCAAACCTTGGGAATTATGTACTTGAGTATACTAAGGTCATGCAGATTTTGTTAGTATCAACACGTTGCGAGCTTTCTTAAGATACTGGCTCACTCCTTCGGTTCAGCCTCAGGCCGGGGGGGGCTGCAGTGGATACTATTTAAAAAGTCCTGCATAACCTTAGTAGCCTTGGTATACTAAACTCCCAAAATTTCCGAGGCATATGATACCAAGGGTCATGAGGAATCTTTCTTCATCAACCGTACCATGAGCTTCAGTAAATGTGAGCCAACCAGATGCTTTTAGACTTGTTGGGTTCTGGTTTCAAAGGGACCGTTGGTTGGAGTTTCTGCGCAGACTGCAGTTAGACCAGTTCTATTCAGTTGAACCACTTTCTGGGAGTTCCTGTAACAGAGACGAGGAAGTGCACGGGCCAACCTCGATTCTGACAAATTATCCGACATGGGTCGGGTTGAGTAGTTGGCCTGGCCTAGTACTTTTATTAGAGGCCGCATCCCTTCTTAGCGGTGCCTGCCCACGACTTTTTTCCGAAGTAGTGTACACCCGGACCCTTTACTTCTTGACGGGGACATGAGCCACCACTGTTGCGCCCTCGTAAACTTTCATAAGTCCCAAACCCGAGACACGCTGGTCCTTAGCACGGGACCCCAAACCCTATGCCCCAACCCTCACCCACATCATTCAATCCTTGGCACCTTCAGACAGCTTGCGCTCAAGAGGGCCGCATTTTTGCAGATCCCAATCATGTCTGGTAGAAGGTGGTGCCCCCTGGTTAGACAGGTTAGAACTCATATGCAAGAGTGTTATAATCGACTGAAAGTACAGTCATAACTCGCAGGATTTGACCGTGTGACAACTCTTACGTACTTCCAAATTGTGTGCAGAATCATGCTCTCTCCTGTTAGAGTTCCCTGACGGGCAACACCCCATTTCAGTGGTGTTCGTTGCCACAATGCTATGACAGCAGCGCCAAATGGTTGAGCTACAATAACCGCTAAATCCCCAAGCCTAAGCCCCAAACCTCAGCTCAAAACCATAAGCCCTCAAAACAATAAGTCCAAACCCTAAGCCGCCAAACCCCAAATCCTCAACCCAAAACCCTTGACCCATGATGCACTTTGAGGGCAGCTTCTTCTTCCGACTGAGCCCAGCAGCTTCGCCTAGGCTGGGGCGTTTACAGGTGAGGGTTTAGCGGTTCAAGGGCGTGTGTGTGTTGGGGTTGAGGGTCTAGGGTTTTCGGGAGTTTGTGTCCATGGCATACAGGTCCCATATAGAATCAAGATAGGGCCAAGGCCGTTGGTGTCGGGGCTAGGCCCTTGACGCTGGGGTTCATTGGTTTGAGCAGTGGGCCCTACCCGGACCTGAACCCTCCATGGCTCACAAGATTTGCGGCATTTGAGCAGTAAACCATAAACCCTAAATAGTAGCTTCCATTTTCTTTTCCACTATTCCCCCTATATAGCCCCATACAACCCTTACATAACCCCCCATATGTTGGGATAAGAGGCTTCTAACTCCTAAGTCTTACCGCACAGCTCTGCCTTTTGACGTAATAAGCGGCTCTTTGCTGTTGCGCTTGTGATTAATCCCCTCCCCCTCATATGAACCCACCCTCCACCACCCCTAAGATGAAATGCTCCCAATATATTATAATATAAAACGATGGGGAGTATTCAACGGGAGATTTAATATCAGGGGGAGGGGATTAGGGCCAGGACGGTCTTGGAGTTCAAACAAGATTTGAGGCTTCCAGTGTGCATGGGGTTGCATGGCTTCAGGTTGTTTTGATAAACCCTAAACCCTCAACTCTAAACCCTAAACCCTAAACTCTAAACTCTAAACCCTAAACCCTAAACTCTAAACCCTAAACCCTAAACTGTTCATGTAGTTGGGGATTGGTGGCTTTGGGCCTCCAGGTTCCCTGGAGTTTGGGATGGTCAGCTCCCATAAGACATGGGCTTTCAGCATTTGGAGGCACTGTAGACATTGTTGTGAGAGAGTATGGTTGACAGAGTTGGGTAGGCAGTAAGGGTGAGGCTTCCACTTCAGGCTATTTCCAGAGGTTTTGGCACCGCCTTCATGTTGGCCTTTAGGCTTTTCATATGCTAATTTTGCAATGACAGATTCTACAACCTGACCCATCCCCCAAACTAACACAGAAGCCCCCAAACGACAGTGATGGCATTCTCCGCTAAAATGGGCTACCTGTGCTTACCTGCCAGCTTGAGAGTGTAGGTTTTGGGAACAATCGCTTCTTTCACACCCCGCTCCAAATTTTATTCATGTAGGGCCTGACTAATGGGAATAGCGCCGACTCCGCATAGGGCTTAGGGTATGTCATGCCGTTAATTATAAGGCAGGCAAAGATCCCCGATTATTCAGGCCGCGACTTCACCAAAACTTGAATTCCCCTCGCCGCCGACTCATCGAATACGTCCCAAGCCCTGGCGCAGAAAGTTTCAATCGCCCTTCAGCCCGGCTTCAAATCCTCCAACCCACTGAACTCCAAATCCAGCCCCAAACCTTCCAAACCTGCTGAACCCCTAAACCCCCAAGCTTCATACCTCAAAGCAGATTCTATTCGTGTGAGGCAAGCCCGTGCAGATGTGCAAAGTATCACCCTTTAAGCAGCCAAGTCGGTGTCCAGAGCGTAGTTAGGGAGTGCAGTTGTCATGCTATGGTTGCAGCAGGGATGTACGGTCTGGGGTGCAGGGTTAAGGAGTGTGAGTGTTCATCTAAATTTGGTACATTCGACCCACAGCTCGCCGCATGAAGTCTTGTTATGAAAGCAGTATTTTGTATCCGTACTGGTTCCGCGTTGAAGATGCTAGGCTTCTGAAATCCCTTTCGCCCTGCACGCCCAATTCCGAAGTCGTATAGTCTAGTTGCATCTAGTTAACATGCCCTCATCAGACAAGCCGTCTACATCATTTTTGCAGGGCGCTGTGGTTGTACATTGCAGGTGTAGGGCTTTCGGTGAGGGCCTGGAGAACTTGATAGGGTCTATGATGTTAGCACTGCTAGTATTGCACAGGGGCTTTCAGGGGAGGAGGTCTCGGCAACTGTGCAAAGCAGATTTGGCTGCTGTCAACCTTCTTGTCACCTGCGGATGCTCAAGCGGGGCATCATGCAGAGGAGCTGACGGCTTGTACGGAAAAGAAGGCTGCGGTGCTTACAGTAAGGCCCCCTGGAATGATGTTGATACGGCATCATTCATGATAGAACAGCTAGGGCGATCCTTGCGCATTGGGGCATGCATCGACAATCTTCTTTGGATTTTAAACAGGCTTAGTCTATTGTACCCTTAAACATTCTGCAATTAAACACTGGCTTTCGGAAGCACTGCATATAGGCAGGTGGACATGGCCACTGCGTGTTTCTTGTTTTCACCCTAAAGCGTACACCCTAGACCATGTCTAGTGTTTCATCATCTCGTTCCAAGGAGAAAGCAAAATTCCCTGCAAGGGCGGCCTTTACAGCAACTACGTGGATCCCCAAAGTATATAGTACCCTCCCCTGGTGCCATCACATTTTTTCGGAGCATACTCATTCTTAGGAGGGTAGGGGGAAGAATCAAGATCACCGTTTGATCATTTGAAGGGGTGTAGCCCGGTATTTTACCTACTTTGGCGTTCCAAGTAGTGTATCTTCGGCTTCCATGCGCCGGAATGAGGCTTGGGGGACTTTTGGCATGTAGCTCTGTGCTTGGAACGAAAATGAGGGGCTCTGCAGGTCAGAAAGTATACCACAAACCAACCATCCAAAATCCTAAGCCCTAAAACCTCAACACGATGCCGTAGACCGGACAGCCCCGCGATTGACATGATGAACTCAAGTCATGCTGATCCCTTGCGCAAGAACGCGAACTCTGAACCCCAAGCCCACCTAGATCCAAGATTGTCAGCCCATAGCCAAAGCTTCTGAGTGGTTTTGCGCAATCAGCTGCACGTGCCATGCCGGAGACACTGAAGCTGGAGCTACCTTTGGGAGATGCCATCGGTGAAGGCGCGCCGAACAGGGTCATAGGTGAGTCCAATATGCGCGGAGCGGATGTCAAGTGTTGGTTACAGGCTTGGAGTGGATTTGGTCTGATTGGGATTGTGCGGAATCAACATTATGGATTGATGCCCCTTTGGGTCCTTACAGTGATCTAGCCGTAATCACCGTTTGGAAGGCTGTGGACCACGTAGCCCTCAACCCTAAACCTTCAACCGTGTAGTTTAGCCGCACGTATAAGTCAGACACCTGAACCCTAAAACCTAAACCTCAAACCCATGGCAGGGCCATCCCCCAGTGACTGCTTTGTTCTTCCAGATTACCTGAGACACCCCCCCACACGGTCACATGAGCTATAGTCTAAACTCCTTAAAGGGGTTATATAGGGGAGTATGGAGGGGAGTATGATAGGGGTTATTGAGGGGGATACTAGGAGTTTAGACTGTAGCTAATCTGGACCGCCGAGAGGCACCCCACAAACGTTAGTGTCCGTTAGAAGGGAACGCGGCTATACTAGGATTCCTGGAGTTCCAGATAATTTTGGAAGAGCTTGATCGGTCTGTATGATTTTTGCGACACCAGTTAGCTTACATTCCGCCGCCCTTCTGCTTCAGCATTGCAAGTGAGACGCAAGTTCGGATTTTAAAGTGGGTCACGTAAAAAAGGGGAGTATGAGGAGTGTCTACTAGGTATTGCGTTTGGGGTATTGAAATGCAGCAGCCCGACTGTATGTCCCAAGTTGAAGGTGGAAATAGGGCTGGAGACCCCGTGGCACCATTGTTTAGCAGAGGTTTGACAGATCGCTGCATGCCCGATAAGACCAGCCTCTTTCCTCGCAACCAGAGGAGAGGAGCAGTTATAAAAAACTTTAGTCAATCTCCTAGAGGATTATAAAAGGTCATTCGCATCATTTTTCTTAATATGACTATTAGTAGTGCTAGCATTCTTGATGGCAGTACTATTATTGCTTAGAAGCTTAGGGATGCTCCCCTCATCTGGTTCTGTGTTGGGCAACGTTTCTCATCGTGTATTCTTGCTTCGGAATGGACCTCCGAAGTCTGAATTCCCGTGTGAAAGACCAAATTGCAGTCCTTATCATGGCCCCAACCTTGAACCAGTGGACCTGAAAGCCCAAACAGAAACATGTCAAAGCTTCCATTCAGACGGTACAAACCCACAGTTTAACAGTTTAGTTTACCGGAGTAGCAATCCTGCCGCTGGTAGAACCTTGGTTCAGGTCGCCAGTAGCTTCTCTTACCAGATAACGCTTCGTATAGGCTGTTCTAGCAGCGTGTGTTCATCGGCGCTTTAATGGCATTTTGCTAGTCGCCAATGCCTTGCAACCCTGTAAAAGGGTCTTGTAGCATGCCACGAAGCTGTGGGGCAAATGAGTGAAAAGATCTGGTCGAAGTCAAAACAAGAATCTCAACCTAGATTCGGTTCGAACATCGCTTACGTATTGGTGAATCCGAGTGTAGCAATTACTACTGGGTTTTCGTGGAAGTATAGGAATCAGCACACAAGGAATGACTTCCCAATGGTAGGATCCTCGAAGGATTTGTACAAAGCCAGCTTCAGTAGGAGCTTTACGTCTGAGAGCTCATCCTAGAAAAGGGTCAACAAAATTCAGCTTGTCCCAAGAAAGCGTAGAAGGCACGTCTGGGGTCGTCTCCCCGGTGATGCGCAGCGCGGATGGCGGCCGACGCGTGGTTGCAGGGAGATCGTGGTCAAGTAGGAGAGGGTCTTGGAGGATGACCCTCCGCCCATGACGTACGAAGTTCCTATACGGTTCAGGGTTTAGGGTTAGAGGGAGTAGAGTCGGTTTCGCATGGGCCAACGCTGCTAGGTGTAGCAAGCAGCACGGCCCTCCGTCAAGTAGAGAAGGTTGTGCTACAGAAGCAGCCCCTGAAGGTTTCCCAAACTTAAGGGAAGGGTCCGTAAAATAATTGTTTTGGGGTCTATACTGGAGTCGCCCTGTTTCTGACTTGCATCTCTGATCCTCCCAGGGGAGCGTAACAATCAGCTCATGATAGTGATGTGAGCTAAAGTCTAAACTACTTAAAGGGCAGTTGTATAGGATTTAGGGTTTAAACTCCTTAAAGGGGTATCATATAGGGGACTGTATAGGGGAATATTATAGGGGTTATGAAGGGGGACAGTAGAAGTTCAGACTATGGCATCATTCATCTTCCTGTTGTTCTGGCTTCCTGCTTTACGGGTGCTACGTTGCTAGCCTTTGCCAGAGGTGCCAGGTTGCCTAAGCATCTTGGAAACGGAGTTACATCTAGGCCGAGACAGCCGCACCCCTCAACGGGGGTGTTAGGAATTAGCTTTACACCCTAAACCCTTTCTTGGCCGGGGATTAAGGCGTTGGATTTCTTCATTTGGGTTGTTGCGCTTGGGGGGAGGTTAGGAGTTACAACCCCAGCAGGCCCATCGATTGACCTTTCCTTCCATCAAGCGTACCTGCAGCACACCTACTCAAGGGTTTTTTGGTACTCCGGGCTTAGAGTTTAGGATCCAACTTCCCCTCCGAAAGTGGGACCTCACTATCGCCATGTGATAGCTATAGGGTCCCAATTCTGTGTACCTTGGACCCTTAACTCGATTCTGACAATATAGCAACCTCTACAGTGGATGGAGGAAGCCTCACACCGCCCATAGGATTCCCAAAATCCGGGACCCCTGAGCCCTGAAGCCGGTTTAGGGCTTATAGTCCCCCTTCAATAGATAGAATATGGCTTTGGGTATGTCATAATAAGATCCCTTATACCACATATTCGATCTACTTAAGGGGGCTATAGGTTTTAGGGTTTAAGGTGTAGGGCTTGGGGTTGGGTTGAGGCACGGTATAGGGCATATAAGGTGGTGCAAGACTTCTTCCATCCACCGTTGGAGGGCCACATTTGAATTCTTCCTTAGGGAGATCGGGCCAAAAATTCAGAGAGCTATGGTGCGGGTTCATACTAAAAGTTAATCTTCACCCTCAGTACCCTATACCTTGGGAGATGTGTCATTCAGGTCATGGCATGCTAAGCACATGCAACTATTTTTGGTATCAGCAGTATGGGTTCTCATTGCGAGAGATTCCATCAATTTCAGGAAGTGTCCAGTTTTTGGTAGCAGCTTGCCCGCAGCTCGCGTGGAGGTTCATGTTTCTCCTGTTTCTCCCTTTGAAAGTTCATTGTTCGTTGCAATATGTTTATCTGGACAACAAATCGCTTCTGTAGCTCCTGAGGTAGCCGTAGAGACTGCAAGGGAAGACCTGCACACCTCTCTTGCAAAGCGGGAACTTTGAAGCCTAAAACTTAAACTTTACGTGGTAGCTTCCGTTAATAGGGGGCCCATAGACCTGCTATAGTGAATTCCCAAGAAGAGGCCCCTAATTGTTGGAAAACCTAAAACCCTAAACTCTAACCCCTTAACCCTAGCCCCTAGCTAATCCCTAAACCCTAAACCCCCACACCGTATACCCAAAATCAAGGCTACGCCGTCAAGAGGCTGAAAGGCGGAGCGTCCACAGAGGCGCAAAGGTTTAGGGTCTAGGGTTTAGTTTGCTGGGATTTGTTTCAGGGCAGAAAGGTTTGATCTGGAGCTTTGAGTCTATAGATAATACTTCCTTTTGGTCTAAAGTGTACAAATGTATGCTTACTTGGAGACCCCAAAGTCCTAAACCCTAAACCTAAAGCTTAGTCTGCCGGAAGCGGAATGAAGGTGGTCAGGCTTTTTTTGTTGGATGTTTGCCGGGAATACCGTACAGGAATGGAAAAGGATTTGGAACCTGAGTATTTTTGAGAACTAATCCCTTCCCCTCATATTAAACTTCCCGAAAGGACTATAAAATAGGGACTACTAAGGGAAGGTTCTGGAGACCGGCTGAGGGAGACTACGGAATGAAGATGCATGAGTGAAAGAGACGGAAGCCTGTTTTTTTTTGTTGGAGATTATATTTTCGACAGCCTCCGCAATCCATTCCTGAAAGTACCTACTAACAACCAGGAAGATCGTCTATCAGCAGCTGAAATCTTGAAGACGGACATTTCAAGAACCACAGCATTGCATCCCACAACATCTGCAGTTGCCTCTACAGTCCAGGATTATTTGAAGAGATGACCACAAAGGACTTCTGATCCCATCACCATATATACCCACATGTAATGCCTATATATCTAGGTGGCCCCCAAACTGCCCCAACGAGCTACAAGGGTCCCCAGTAATGGTCCCTCGTAAAGCCACTACAGAAATGCTATTCAGGCTCTCCGCACTGAAGCGATCCTCCGCTGTTTAGGGTTGTTGAACCCTACACACTTCCCGGAAGATCCCTTGCTGCCTCTTTCAATCAACTCCCCTCCCCCCGCCCGCCTCCCAGATTTAAAACATTTCACCCCCTAATATCACATTGTTCCCTGTATATTGCTGCGCACTATACCACATTGGAATATTCAATGCTATCAGGGGGGTTATAATAATAGTAAGGGGACTGCCTTGCTACAAATGTCTCCCTAAACCCTAAATCTGAAATGGTAACCCGTATATAACCCCAATATAACCCCTATATGATCCTATATGGTTATTGGTGCCTGAATAGGCCATGCAGCGAGAAGTTCAGCTCCTAAAGCTTTGCTCCGCAGAGGCGCCAAGGAACTGAATTAGGGTTTTAGGGTTTAGGGCTAAGTAGAAGAACTGTGGGTGGGAGGAAATCTTGCACCACCTTATCTATATGAGCTATGGTCTAAACTCCTAAAGGGGGTTGCGGGGGAGTATATAGGGGAGTATTATAGGGGGATGAAGGGCGATACTAGGATTTTAGACATTGGCTCATATATCGTGTATGTATGTATATGTATATATATATACACCATATATACAGTGTATATGTACCTTCATATATACATATATCTATATATATATATATATACACCCCAGGAATTCCCGCAGATTGGAGATACTGAGTGGTGCTGGATTTCCTCCATCCACTGTGTTCTTCTCCTTGTACTTGATGGTAGTTGCCCTTTTGGGAGACAGGATGTGCGGATTGATTGCGTTGTGTGGCCTAGGGAGTTGCGCGTTTTTGCAGGTTGTTTTCAATGACACGGGGTTGCAGGGGGGTTGGGGTTTGGGATGGAGGGAGGTTGGTATTGAATGAGGTGGCGCATGGCGAGGCCGCCCCAGTGTAGCATGCGTTGAGATGTGCAGCGTGCATTTTAGTAGTTTCCATTTTCTTTTCCACTACCCCTATATTGCCCCTATCTAAACCCTATATAACCCCTACATTACTCCTACATAAACCCTATAGAAACCCCATATTACCCTATATTACCCCAGAAATGTCAGGTACCGGTCAGGTGAGCAAATGGAGCCCGAGCTGCGAAGCCTTGCATCATCCTGCAGATGGCTAAAATCTCCAGATGGCTGGAGTTGCCCTAAGCCCTACACCCTAAATTATACCTAAGCAGCGAGATGCTGAAGGTGTAACCTGGTTAGTTAGAAGCCGAGCGTGCTTCGGAATATGCCTTCCTAGGCTTTAACTCCAGGTTGCTCCTTGCCTGCGCCCGACTCTGCTGCGGGTTTGAGGTGTAGGGTTTAGGAAGTTCAGACTCTGCGGAGGGTGCAGGCAATCTTGCACCACCCAGATTCCGCAGTATACTGCAATCTCCAAGGTCTAGGATATAATCCCCTCCCCTCAAGAGTAAATACAATGAATCCCTCCACCCCCCCCTAGAAAGAATTACTACCCCTTATATGCAAGTATGGTAGTCTATTGGGTATGACTGCTACTTGTCTGAGTATTGAGACATAAAGGTAAACCAAGGACTGTAACCCAAGACCCAAAACCTTAAACCCAAACCTTGGAATCCCCACCCTGGAGCCCCTGCAGTGCTCGGACATCGTACGATATGCCTTCGCCTGTGAGACCGCCTCAGAGTACGTCCTGATTTTCGAGGCTGGCTTGGGATGTCTCAGAGACCCCTATTATAGGCTGTTAATGGGGTTAGGGTTGAGGGTTTGGGGGGGGGCAGGACCCAAGGTATGACATGAATTTCTGTGGATCTCGGGACGCACGTGGGTGGGGGCTGGGGGTCGCCAACCACTTGTGGCATGTTATGCGTCTTGAAGAAGCTTGCTTCAGCTAAACGGCCCAAGTACAGCAGTGCTTGATATTGAAAATCCTGTATGGCCCTACGTACCTTACACCTTGGGAATAATGGTACTACAGTGTACTAGGGTCCTGCAGGAGTCTTAATATCAACAGTACCTCGTCTGAGTGTGGACCATGCTAGGCGACCTCCCTCTTGAGCATGAAGACATCCAAGTTATGTTGGCCAAAGTAAGTACCAATATTACGGTCCCATATTCCTTGTAGAGTTGTAGCATAGGGTACTTCAAATGGGCCTGAAATGATATGTGTAGTTATTTAGGCCCCTACGTTATGGTGGCCTAAATCATCGCCGCAGCCATCTGTGCTGAACAATACATCTCATCCTTCAGAGAAGTACGATGAAGCTGTCCATCAGGACATTCGCCCTAGTGAGCCATCTTGCCTCCGTTGCTTTGAGTTGGCTGTGAACTCTTCCAGGGCTTTCCCAAGACTTTTGGGGTGCAGCTGCTGGATTTCATTATTTCATTGGTGTGTCGTGGAGTCGAAGTCGTCTGGCGAATTCACCTGCCGGCACTCGCGCATGTTCCAGGAGGGGGACCCGGCAGCAGAGTGGGATTCCCTTCCAGTTCTCAGTGCAGACGTCAAACCCAAGATGACGCTTGTGGACTTCGATCAGACGGCCAACAGGCACCCCTACCTGGCACGCCTCACCGACAACAAGTTCCTGCTATGCTTTCGCAATGGTATTGGGGGACAGGGAATGCAATGCCAGGCAGTGGAGGAGGTCGTGGGTGGCGTCCTGACTGACTCAACATTCCCAGCGGCACGAAATATGGCGCCCAAATCTCGGAGAACAAGGTGGCTGTTTGCCGCCATGCAGGTTCGATTCTGAGGTGTTACACGGTGACGACAGAGGATCGCAGGCTTACCAAAACGAATGAGCAGGATATGCCACATCGGGGCAGCCCCATGCAGTACACCTACATGCCGACCCTGCTGTACATTGAGGTGCACAAGGTCCTGCTGTGCGGCAATGAGAATGTTCAAAGGAACGTGAAGCACCACCTGACTTGTTGGGTGATGACGGATAAGGAGGCATCTCTCGAGAGGGGACCCGGCAACGCTTTGATCGACAGCTTCAAGGTGACAGGGTTGCGGTTAAGCAACTTAGTTTAAGTTACCATAATGGGTATATATAGTGAATAATGGGATTTCCCCAATATAGACACTTAACTTAAATTCCTTGGCAGCCTTCTGGTCCCGCTCCACGGCATGGTGGTAAGCAACCACCTTCCCGGCAGACAGCATGGTCCACACCCTGCTGTCTGCCGGGAAGGTGCTTGCCTGCTACGATGCCGTGGAGCGGGACCAGAAGTTCAATTGCAAGATCCTGACCATCGAGGGTGACACCATCTCTGCCGGGCCGGAACAAGAGTTCGACACGGGTGGAACAGAAGGGGACTTGGAGCACCAGGGGCACCTTACCGCCATGACTTCAACGCAAGCATTTTTTGCCATTATTTCAAGCCGCACAAGTGTGCCCTTCTCTCCATCTCTGGCTCCACTGTCAAGGGGGTCTATATTCTGGACCTTGCCAAGACCAGACACCGTGTGGTACACCCACAGTACAAAGGTGGGGTGCAGCGTTTGTGGAATGACCGGGTGCTTGCCTGCTGGGGCGGGGGCTATCATATTAGGGAACCCGTTCTGCGCCGTCATCACCGGTAGAGATCAGAAGTGCACGGCAGGGGATGCTTATCAACCGACTTCCTCGACCCAGCCGGGCTCTGATAGTGCGGTCCTCACCCTGAAGGCCGGCAGGGTTGTGACATGTGTCGAGGACTTGCCAGACTTTTGGAGTTACCTTCCGGGCGGGTCTTCTGTAACCCGCCCTAGCTGTGCCTTCCCCAACCTGCCACTCGATGGCGCATCATGAGAAGGGCCTTCCGCACATCACGGGGCCTCGAACAGTTCAAGGGGGCTGGGATCCTTCTCACCCATGGGATCCTTCTATTTTGAATCTCTTTGGTAGTTCCAATAGATCGAAGACTCCCAAGCCGTCCGGAACTCTTCCTGAGTTGCTGCCTAAGTGCGCTTTTGCACAGCATCGTGGTGTAGTGGCGGGAAAATCAGCGCAATGGTCTGCTGCAGGCTACCTTGGAAGATAGCTCTTTAACAAGAAGGGATATAGCTATGTGACATGGTAGTTTCCGTCAATAGGGGACCCCAATATAGACCCCAATATACTATAGTCCTTCTTATGGCTTATGGGGATTGCCGAAATTCAGGGCGCAGGGTTTAGGTTTAAACGGTTAAAAGGAGAGAGAGTTTAGGGTACAGCCAAGATCCTCATGGAAAACCCCAACGTAGAATCGTCCCGGCATGAGGACCCCAAAAGTGACCCTCTATGTTTGGAACCCACACGTTCCGTTGTGTACGGAAAGGCCACTTGGGTTGAACCAAAGCAGGCACAAAAACAAAAGTTGTTGCCCTTCTGGAGAACTCTGGGGTTACCGTTTAGGGCTTTGGTTTTAGAATGAGTCTGAACATAGCGATTGTTTTACCCGCTTCCTAGGTTGTGGGATAGGGAGATACTATCCAAATTCTAGCTTTGTGGCTTTTCCTGTGACGGTGTGAGACTGACCCTCCATGTCAATACACATAAAAGCGCACAGCTGCAAAACTCACAAATCTCTCAAACTCTAAGACTCTAAGCCCGTGAACATTAAAATCACAAACCCTAAACCCTCCAGAAGACATCAACCCTTGAGCCGTGGAACTCCGCAAGCTTTTCCCTTCAAACACTACAGATGAAAACCGTACAGCCCCAGCTCCCCGGCGAAGAAAAAGAAGAGAGAACACCACTGAAACCCTAAAGCCCTGAATCCTAAGGCCCGAACCCCTAAACCCTTTAAGCCCCACGCGGAGGCTTGCGATTCGGAGCTTTGGGACGCTTTAGTGGACACCTGGGGACGTGGGAAAGCGCAGAGCAGTGAAAGGCCGCCTTGGATACCGTTGAAGCTGAAGGATATACTCCATTATAACCCCTATTGATGCGCCTATTTGTAGCCCCTATACTTATATGCACCCCAATATAACTGCTACATATATATATATATGTGTGTGTGTATGTATGTATGTATGTATGTATGTATGTATGTATGTATGTCTGTGTGTGTGTGTGTGTATGTGTGTATGTATGTATGTATGTATGTATGTATGTATGTATGTATGTATGTATACATACCTATGTATGTATGCATACATATACATATATATATATATCCACACATTTACATACGCATACACACACAAATATTTATGTGGATGTAGATATAGATATACCCATTATGACCCCATATATGGGGCTTTCTTGCCGGGAGGTACGGATCCCTGCCCTACATCCTGCTACGTAGTGTTGCTCTCAATAGGGTTTAGTGTTTGGGGATATAGGGGTTATATGCGCATATTCTGGGATAGCAGGCTTAGGGATATAGGGGTTATACAGGGATATTATTGGGATATGATAGGTTTTTGTCAATGGCTGCTAGAATTATGCGTGATTGCCTCAGTTGGGTCCAGGTGTTTTTTTGCAAAGGTGTGGCTTGGTCCTGGTGTGGCTCTGGTCCCTTGGTCCTCTGGTCCCGTGGTCCTCTGGTCCTTTTGAAGTATTAATTTGTAGCAGTTGAGACGTTCCAAGACCAGCAAATGCTGTAATTTACAGCATTTGAAGCGTTCCAAGACCAACAAATGCCGCAATTTGCAGCGTTTGCAACCTTGGAAGACCAGCAAACGCTGTAATCTGCAGCATTTGAAGCGTTCCACTGTGTGGCTCAGTTCTGGTGGTCTTTTGGACCTTTGGTCCCATGGTGTTCTGATCCCCTGGTCCTGCGGTCCTCTGGTCTGCTGGTCCTGTGGTTCCTTGGTCTTTGGTCCCGTGGTCCGGTCGTTCCCATCACTAGGTCATCATGCGTCTGCAAATTGGGCATACGCATCGCACACTTTTTTTTTTTAAGCATCAGAAGCCTTGACAAGCATCAAGAATTTATTAAATGAGCCCCCAGCCCCCCGCGTTGTTTTAAAGCCATTCATGCCTGCAATGAGAAGAAAGCATCATGTCATCATCATGTTTGCAGTGAGGGCAAGTTGTGCAGATCATTTTGTTTGCCAATGGGGGGGCTGCGCCCTCCCCAACCCCCACTGTTTTAAAGCCATCCATGCTTCCAATAAAAACGCATCATGGAAAGTTGTACGCCACCCAACCCCCGCGCTGTTTTAAAGTCATCCATGATTGCAATGACAAGAAAGCATCATGTAATCACCATGTTTCAAGTGAGGGAAAGTTGTGCAAGTCATTTTGTTTGCAATTGGGGGCGGCCGTGCCCCCATGCTTCCAATAAAAAGCATCATGTTATCGCCATGGTTTCAGTGACCGAAAGTTGTGCAGATAATTTCGTTTGCAGATGGGAGGGCCGCGTCCCGGTCCCCCCGCTGTTTCAAGTCCGCCCATGTATGCAATAACAAGAAGATCAAGAAGCATCATGCCATCACTGGGTTGGCAGTACGGGAAGGTTGTGCGGCTTGCTTTGTTCGCGCCTGATATTTTCAGAATATATACCAAACCAGGTTCTTACTGTAAAGAGAGAATTGTTCTTAAACATAACTCCTGTAGAATCATCAATGATATGGTGATTCCTTTTCAGCTCCATCCCTCCGTATCAACCAGCAAGTAAGCTGGAAACACCAAGCCCGCACCTAAGCCTTATTCGTACCCCCAATTTCAAACGCCCATTTCTTTTCCAGGGAACTAGTTGAAGTAGTGGAACGTTGCTCGGCCAGTATATGTTGTAATTTACACCATGCAAATTTTCCAAGACCAGCAGATACTGTACTTTGTAGCGTTTGAAGCGTTCCAAGACCAGCAAATGTTGTAACTTGCAGCATTTGCTATATTCCAAGACCAGCGCATGTTATAAATTACAGCATGTGAAGCATTCCAAAACCAGCAGATACCGTACTTGCTGTGATTTACAGCTTCGGAGACGCTCCAAGACCAGCACATGTTGTAAATTACAGCATGTAAAACTTTCCAAGGCCAGCAAAAGCATCCTAGACCATGCTTGTCCTATGCACTTGCCCCTTTGCATCCGCCCTCCCCTAAGCCCCAATCTCTCGGTTTAAGTCTTAGGGGGGACCAGAATTGGAGAATTTTTTAAGTCAGCAACAACAAAAGCCGCCACCCCAGCGGGTCATCACTTCCTGGAGGCCCCAAGCCAACACCTGAGGTGCAAACGGGATGAACATCATATGAGCTATGGTCTAAACTCCTCAAAGGGGATTTAATAGCGGATTATATATGAAGTATTATAGGGTTTTCATGGGGATACTAGGAGTGTCTCGATTAGGAATACGAAGGGGTCAATAAAAAAAGGTGGACGTTGGGGTTCCTTTGGTAGTTTGGTATAGTGGCAAATATATTCTCTAATGGGAACCCATTTCCATTCACTATGTGGGACGTAATGACTGCGGCTCATATGGGGCTGTCTCAAGACTATCCGAAAAGAATTCGAGTGGATGGCCCATCGAAATCCTCTTTTGATCCTCATATCCCTAGGGCCCCCATGGCCTCCCCCTTTTTGAGAGGTCCCCCCCAACGAGATAATACTGTTGCCTTTCAACTCCCTAAAGGTGCTCATGGTCAAACCAGCTGTGCCGGGCAGTGACTCATTGTCATGCGCTTGGAGTCCTACATCGGGACCCGCCTTTTACAATAATTCAGGATCTTGTGCGTCCGGGCATCCAGGCATACTTTGGGGCCACAAAGGTTTTTATAGAGATAGGGCCTAAGTCAGTATTATTTGGTAGCTAAACCGCCAACCCTATATGGTATTACTTGGGTACTTGGACCTTGGGGTTAGCTCCCAAAATTGCAAACGGCCTTGGGGTGAAGGTTCGGATCTCCGGAAGTTGTGATGCAGAAGCTATGTTGGGATGATGGACAACCAAACAGAGAAGAACATGGAAAATGAAATGGAAACTGGGATTAATGTAGGGGGCCTGTGGAGTAGGATTTAGGATTTACCTCAGTCATGTACATTCGTTGCTCTATACTTACCACTTCGTGGGAAACTGCCAAGCTGTTGGTATTTCGGGTTTGGGCTCATGGGTAGCGGTCCCGTTTGGCTGACTTGTTGGATTGCTTCAGCGCGCTATTGACATAGGTCTTTAAGCAGCTAAACCCCAAACCCTTCTGAACTTACGTTTTACCCTCCCGATTCTGTTAAACCCTAGACCCTAAACAATAGTTTCCATTTTCTTTTCCATTATCCCTATGTATAGCCCCTATATAACCCTTATATAAGCCCGATATAACTTTATATTACCCTTATATAAACCCTATATATCCCCTATATGGCTGCTTTCTTGGGTTGTGTTGTCCATAGGCCTTAGACTCGGCCTTGAATCTTGAGCTTGTAGGGTTTAGGGTTTAGGGCATGAACTCGGAACATCCGCATGAGCTATAGCCTAAACTCCTTAAAGAGGGCTTATGTAGGGGATTATATAGGGGACTACTATGGGGGTTATTAAGGCGGATACTAGGAGTTTAGACTATAGCTCGCATGGCGATTGTTCAATATGGCGGTCCCCAAAATTGCCGCAAGGTAAGTTCTCCTTTTGACTAGGAACTCCTTTGAAGGAGTAAATTTCCCATGGTTGTTTCCTTCAAAAAGATTTTCAGAACACCACTAAACGGTAACTCCTATACAGTATACCCCCATATTACAGAACCGTTATATACTATATGTCAAAGTTGGACTCCCACATGCCCCTATATATCCCCTGTATATACATATATACATATATATATATATATACATCTACGTACCCTAGAACCCTCTACATATCCCCTATATATCCCGTGTATATCCCCTAAATAGATGTTTGGGTTTCACTCGCCTTTAACTCTGCCTGCAGGTTTGTACGCATGGGTTGCTGTCAGGGAACTCAGCTTAAAGTGCCGTGACATGTTAACGCGGTTTAGGTTTTAGGGTTTAGGGCTTAGGGTTGAGGGGTAGGATATAGAATGAGTACCTAACAGGGTTCCCTTTTAATCAACTGTAAGTTCACTTTACTTCACATTCATGATCTCTTAAGGTTTTTGAAAATTCGTCGTTTGGATTCTAACAGGTTCTTGGGTTTTCTTAGGATTTCGAAGTCCGAATGGTTTTATGCAAAGACGGTATGTGCAGACTCAATGATGCGAAGCGGACACCTGCATGTTTTGCAAACCCCCTATCCTCTGCATGAAGCCCGGTATGTTCCGTACTCAGCGCACTTGCCAATTCTCATGCAAGACCCCTTAAGCACTGATGAAGCCCTTCAACCGTGCAAGTGGTTGGTAGAGAATAGGGAAATATGATCCCTATAGAATCTATTCCCTGATCCCCTGCTAATCCTCAATGAGTAACTCCGAACAGGACATGAAACCTTGAAACCCTGAACTCCAAACAGGACATGGCACCTTGAATCTCTTAACTCCGAACAGGACATGAAACCTTGAAACCCTGAACTCCAAACAGGACATGGAACCTTGAATCTCTTAAGTCCGAACAGGACATGAAACCTTGAAACCCTTAACTCCAAACAGGACATGAAACCTTAAACCCATTAAGCCGAACAGGACATTAACCCTTGGAATGTTCTCCTGGTCCACGAAAGCAACTCGGCAGCCTCAAGACTCTGTGGATTGGTCATCCGACAGTTTAGGGTTTAGGGACAACACGGGGGGGGGGGTTCCCAAAATTTAGGGGTACTTTTACAGGGTTATATAGGGGGTTATATAGAGGTATATCTGGGTTGGGGCTTAGGGTTTCCCAAAATTACTTGAGGGTGCCTTTTAGTGGTTCCTACAATATGGATTATAGAATTTTGAGGGTCTGTATTGGTTTCCCCTATTTCGGGAAACTATTACATACCTTCGCTGAGCCCCTAAACCCTAAACCCTAAACAAACTCTAAACCCTCAAGCCCATAGCCTTGCCATTACTTAGGGTTGTCAAATTTCCTTAACCTCAAAATTTCCAGCTTGAAATGATTCCCCCCAAACCCCACGTAATGCCACCACGCAATGCGACTAAACTCTAAAACCCTAAACCGTAAGCCCCAAACCTAAACCCTGAACCTTAAACCCTGAACCCTAAACCGTAAACCCTAAACCTGAGCCCTAAACCCTAAAACCTATGTATAGCTCAGGATCCTAAGATCCTGCGCAGTAGGCAAGATTTGGTAGTTTCCCAAAATGCGGGGACCCAAATATAGGGTTGTTTAGGGTTTAGGGTCCCCGATAAACTATAGTCCTTCTTATTGGGACCCCCAAAATGGTACCCCTAATTTTGGGAACCCACCATTTATTTCAAGAGAGCCGGATTCCGCCGTGCATTCTATGGTTCGCTGGTGGTTAGTAGAGAATAAAGGATTCCAGGATATATATATATATATGTATACATATATACATACATATAGCGGGGGGTTTGGGTTTAGGGTTTGTAGGAAAGGGAATACGATCCCTGCAGAGTCCCTATATCATGTATCCCCTTCTTCCCTACCAACCACCGGTAAGATAGGTTCATTCTCCCTCCACATCCCTCTACAGCCCCCATGCAATCCCCTATAACACCGATAGATTCAGTGTATAGGCATTGATGCAGTGGTTGCTCTCATCACAAAAGCCAAAACTCTCAAAACGTAATGGCCCCTGCCTGGGGGTTCTCACGAGACATCAAGGTGGGTAGGCGGCCAAGACCTCTGGTAACAGGAGACAAGCAGACTCCATTGGGTTTTGTTAGGGTTAAGGGTGTTTCAGGGTTTAGGTTTCTTTGGGCTTAGGTTTTGGGGGGTTTAGGGTGCTTAAAGGTTTAGTGTGCTTCCCTGACACGGCCGGAAGGGAACGCGCGAAAGCTTGCAAACTGCTGGAGGTAATCTACGGGGTTCCCCAACCCTAAACCCTGAACCCTAAGCTGAGGTACCCATGGGTCCCTCGCATGGGCGCTTGATCTTCGGATCCCTATACACATGTATGTTCAAGGGCCCTTGAATCCTCTAAAAGGCTTAAGAACCCTAATTAGGAGCCCATACTTCTAACCTTTCAGTGAATCTCTCTCCTAGAACAAAAACTTACAAACCTATTCTTATTGCCCTAGAACACCCTCCAAACCTCAGGAGATGTGCTCAAGCAAGCCAGGAGTATTCCCTGCGCAGATGCAAGCAAGTCAATTTTCTGGGTTGCTGCCACGGAACTTAAATTAAGTTACTATAATTCAGGAAACTTGTCACTTCATTATTTACCCATCTTATGTGACCTTGACTGACTTCAGGGTTGCAGCTTTCTCCAAAAAGCAGTATTGCATGCTCAAAGGTTCAAGCCTTGAGTCAGGGTTCACAGGCAATGACCCGTCTGGTTTGCCTATTTATGGTTCTTCCACAAGTATACTTCAACTGAGCAAGACGTTGTCAAAAGAGTTTGGATGCCAGGGCTGCTTGACACCCAATGCCAAGGGAGGAATTTTCCAAAATGCTACCACAGACTCTATGACAGCCAGTTCGGGTTCAATGACTACACCATACTCAAGCCGGTTCCCTATGGCAGAGCTGGAACATAGCTGAAGCAGCCCCCGAGGTCCAGGTGCAAATATAGCATATACTTAGGTTCCAAACAACCGATATAAGGGCCTGTTTGGGGACCCATGTATGCACAACGTAGCCTGTTGGTATTGAGTACCCCTCTCTCTCCCTCTCTCTCTCTATAGGCGCCGGATGCTCAGCCGTACGTTCCTTGGCTCGGAGTTTGGCAAATGATTCGTTTTCAGCGTTTTTGTAGGGAATGAAAAAGAATGAGTCCTCTAAACCCCATCCGAAGAACTAAAAGATCCAAAGCGAAAGCCATGAGCCCCATAAACCTTAAATCCTACACCCTACGCCCAGAATCTGCCTGTCTGATTATTCGCATCCCACATGTAATGAAAGGAGTCGAATTACCACGAATAACAGCCTTGTGTGGCTACTTTCAGGCGTTGCCCACGATTGTTCATCCCAATGTTCGTCTTCACAGCTTATTAAAAGAAGACGAATAATGAAATTTAATCACCACGTGGTGGGGTATCAACAATACTGCACCCTAAACCCTGAGCCCTAAACCCCAAGCACCTTGTGACTTGGAAATCTATGGTATGATAGTCTAGAAAGGAGATGTTGGATTTGGAGTATCAACAGTGACTGGCCCTTTTTTGACTGGTTCTTAGTAGGGAAGAAGGGAATAGAATCCCTGTATAATCCCTATATGATATATTCCCTTATTCCCTACTAATCCCAAACCCTTAACCCTTCATAATCCCTGTATACTCCCAATAAAATAGATTCCCATATTACTACAATCCAAATATACACCTTAAGAACGAGTAAAGTCTTGTTTGGAATTTCATGCTTTCAGGTTTGGTACCCTAAGCCCTAAACCCTTAACCCCAAGCCCTAAGCCCTAAACCCTAAGCCTTGAAGCATGAGGCTTGGGGGATTTCGGCCTGGCTGTGCGCTTAGATGGTGAGCTGAGCGGTTGGGAGGCGACCTTGGGGCTCGTGGGTCTTCGCGCGCTGTGATATAGGGATTAAGGGTTTAGGGCTCAGGGGTTTAGCGTTTAGGGTTTAAGGGTTTAGGCGTTTTGGTTTAGGGCTTAGGGATCTGATAACAGGAGAGCTTCTCCCCCCACAAAAAATTAGGAGCTCGATATAGTTTGTAGTCAGGTGGTAGTTCTAGGGTCCTTCTTTCCGGGGTTGGCTTTACCAGAATCCTCTTATCATCATAAGAAATTGAATCCTGATAGGTGCAACAGCCCACATTTTTGCGACAATTCATCCACAGCCTGATGCAAGCTTTGGCGGACTTATGATTCAGGATTCAGGGCGCCTAGGAACTGACGATGTTCCGCATTGACTTGCGGCTACGGAGTGTCACAGGTAGAATTTCAGTATTGTGAGCGCCAATGCGTGATCTTGGTAGTCCTTTTCATGTGACTCATGTGTGCCACTTAGGCCAGGGTATTAGTAAAGTACAAGTTCGCAACTTCTCGAACCAAGTGTGGCAATTTGCAACATGCTGCTTTTGCGTTTGATGCGCTTCCTGGAGCCCTTCCAGTCTAGAAATTGCATCAGCCTTTCCCAGAGAAATTATGGCTCGCTGCAAGCTGGCGAAACACGATGATCTTTGACATGCTGCTCCTACAACATTTTTAAGACTCTGAACTCAAAACCCAAAAGTCCCAAGAGCCAAGAAATCCTTGTGGCCCTTTATATACATACGGGGACATGCGAAGATGTATATTCTTGCCTTGATATACGTGTATATATATATATATATGTGTGTGTGTGTATGTATGGGGGGTCGTCGAAATTATCGTGAATATTGCGGCCCTGACAGTTAGGGTACCCGAACAAGGACCAGACTTTTTGACGAACCGCCCCACCTCCTATGCATTATTCAGGCCCCTTGGGTTCCCTAAACCCTGAAGCCCACCGGGCCTAGCCCCTACTTGAGCTGCTTAACCAGTTGGGAGCCCTCCCAAGACTGCTGGAAGCCAGACACCCGGGGGCGTTCCGTTGGATGATTCCGCCATCGGCTCCCTCTACTCTGCCCCAGAGTTGGGAAAGACTTATGGCCGGGCAAAGGGGGAAGGGGGCGGTTGGGGTTTAAAGTTCAGCATTTCAGGTTCAGCGTCTCGGACTCTAAGGGGGACTCTGAAGGGTTTGAGAACGGTGTTACAAATTCAGTTGTCGCCTCCCCTCCCTGAATTTTGGTACGAGAGCTCCTCAAGGTTTGAGCACCTGCGGGTTTCACGCACACAAAGGAAATCTCTTACAAAGTTGGGGAAGATCTACACTCAAAGGGGCGCCAGGGCGTTCAGAGGCTGTCTTCATGTCGACTGTAATTAGCATTGTTTTTGCTGCTCTAACTTTCTTCTTACTATTGGAGTCGTATTTCTGCTGCTATTATTGTTGTTGTTGTCTCCCTGGATTCAGGCCTCAATCAGGGCTTTGAGTTTTCGGAGTGGCTCGGGTCTTTTGTTTGAGTACTATCTTGACAACTCAAAGCTTCAGAACCCGAAAAGGCCCTACAGGCATTTCATGCCGGATATACTAGATAGGGAGGCACAAAGTGTACTTGGGCTTACTAAAGCATTGATGACATCTTGATGCTTTCTCCTGCGTTTGAAGCCAGCAAGCTTCGGCCTGAGACATTCAATTCCAAGGGACTGCGTCCTTATAAGCTCTGCCCTCCCTTAGCGCGGAGGGCTCTTAGCACCACGATGTACCCAAAGCACAGGCGATTTGACAAGCCGTTCTTCGTCTTCTCCTACAACAATAACAGCAACAAACAACAGCAACAACAGCGACAGCCACAGCGACAGCAATAGCAACAGCAACAGCAACAGCAAACATCAGCAACACCAACAACACCAACAACAACGACAACGAAGACAGCAGCAGCAGAAGCAGCGGCAGCAGCAGCAGCGGCAGCAGCCGCGCAGCGACAGCGACAGGGACAGCGACAGCGACAGCGACATCGACATCATCAACAGTAACAGCAACAGCAACATCATCAACAGCAACAGCAACAACATCATCATCATCATCAACAACAACACCAGCAACAGCATCAACAGCATCAACAGCAACAGCAGCAACAGCAAAAGCAACAGCAGCAGCAGCAGCAGCAGCAGCAAAAGCAGCAGCAAAAGCA
>CAJNIZ010043549.1:87108-97877 GCA_905231905.1 Symbiodinium pilosum | reverse complement strand
AGCAAAAGCAGCAGCAAAAGCAGCAGCAGCAACAGCAACAGCAACAGCAACAGCAACAGCAACAACAGCAACAACAGCAACAAGAAGAAGACCTTGAACTTGAATGGCTTGAATCCGGAATCTGAAAAGGGTTACTCCGCAATACCACAAACGCGTCAAATTGTGGGCAGCCGCAACCCCTCAAAAGGAGGTAGTTTTGGACAGCAGACTGTAGTCCCGGTGTTGTGATCCTCTTCAAGGGCTCCTGTACATGGGATTTTCGCGGATTTGCCGAGTACTATCCTTCAGGGAGACCCCGGCAATCTCCTCCCTATTTCAGTTAGCAAAAAAGGACATAGGGTGCTCTCGCCTAGAAAAACCTAACCATAAACGCATCCCCAAACACGGTGGACTTCCCAAACAGGTCTTCCTGCAGATGTCTTCAGCTTGGGACACCTGGCTGGCAATTGCTAATCTTCCTGGTGCTTAGCAGGGAGCGAGGAAATAGATCGCTATATGACTCTTTGTATGGAAGGTTGTCAAAAATCATGCTCCTTCTCCTGTGTCTCCATTATACAGCCTTCATAGCCAGTAGCCAACAGGAGCTCAAATTTTTGACACCACCCAGTATACACCCTCCCCTCAGTAATCCTGATAATCATGTTCCCCATTCCCTTCTAAAAACTGCAGGAAGGATTCGTGGGCCTGAATCTTGTGCACACCCCAATTCCGCAATATTGGATGTTTCGTCTACCGCCCACATATACATATACGCATGTTTTTTGCACGTACATACATACATACCTACACACATACTGTACATTTGGGGTCACAAGGGCAATCTTCACATTAAGGGTGGCGTTGGTGTACAAATTAGCAGTCCCGCACGGACAGGTGTGTAAGGGATTTCGGGGCTCCCTGTGAAAGGAAGATAGGGAGATTCCATAGGGTTTATTGTTGTAAGTTTCTTCATGCATCATAGAGGGCTTAACAGCTGCAATAGATCTTCTGGGCAGTGTTTAGACGGTCAGCGTTCTATTGCGCAGCCTCGGATGCTACCCATCGGCACTGTTCCTCTACTTTACAGGCCTGAACCCTTGACAACTGGAATAGGGTTGTGGGTGCCATCCCCAAAGGGTCCATGTAGGAAAGTAGTACACACTTGAAGCCTACAGGATTTCCCATATACCTGCATTTTGGCCCAAGTATATACTAGATAGCTACATGGACCCTTTGGGATTATCTTATTCTAAAGGCAAACCCTAAACAATGCACTTAAAATGCTTCTACATCAGCAGCGCGTAGCCTAAAAGCCGTGGTCCTGATGTGGGGAGTGAGTGAGCGAGTGAGTGAGTGAGTGAGTGAGTGTCGACCAGCACGTACGGTGCGGCCTGCCTCCCACGTCCCTCTCAACTTCACAGGGGGGCTCCGTAGGCGTCATCGCCTCCCTCCATCACAGAGTTCAAGTGGGGGAACTAGCTATAGCGCAGACAAGAGTCACCAACCAGACCAGCAGCATAAAATTGGGAATCAAAAAAACTCGAGCAAGCGTGGGCAAGACTGAACAACAGTTCATCACATGGCCTGTGGCGCACACTGAACCGTAAGCTGCAAACATGTCCGAAACAAAACGGTGCTGTCTGGACTTAACTGCCCTTGGCGCACACCGAATCGTAAGCCGCAAACTTGTCCGTAACTTAGGAACGTATGGAGAGCACGAACGGAAGTAAGTCAGGGCAATGCAAACGTTGCGCATGGGAGCTCACCAACTTCAACCAGCCACCATAATTATGCAAGACTCCAGCTTGTTGAGTCTGAGTGGGTGGGAGCAAAGCTCAAAGCACAGAAGGTCCGTCAAGCACAAGACTCCAGCTTGTCGAATTGGTGGCCCAGTGCCGAGGGAGCAAAACTCCAAGCACAGAGGGGCTTCACCCAACCATAACCCGTGAGCCAAGCGCACAGGGTGCGCGCGTGCACCAGCGCCGAGGGCTAGCACGGTGCGGCTTCCAGCAGCAGTCAGCGGCCAACGCACAAGATTACCGCACGCATCCGTGGTTTCAGTAGCAAACATAAACAACATACAAAATCAACAGATATCAACAGATCAACTGCATAGGGTGCTCAGCCCATGACCAATGTAGCACGCACACCAAACCAAAGGAATATCGCCACAACAAGCACACAGAACTGTAAGCCGCAAACATGTCCGTAACAAAATGGCGCTGTTTGGATCCTTCAACTGCCCGCCGTAAATGCGCAGGAGACATTGAAAACGAGCATGACGCGGACAGGAGACATGAATATACAGAATGCGGATTGGCCAGACCTTAGGTGGCTCGGGGCCCGGGGAACCATGTAGCCGGGCGTTTCATGCCTCCAAACCCCTTACATAGTCAGGCTGGCGCTGTTTTGGGGGATCAGTCCTAGCCAAGTATACACACAGCAAGTGTCTGTTTTTCAATCAATCATAGGCACCTCTGATTATACCACCTCACATCAGCAGCAGCAACATGCTCACACAACAATCCTGCCACATCGTCTGGATTGAGCTGGCATCAGCGTTGTCCGTGTCAAGCCGACTTTGTAACAACCAGGCACAAGCGAGGTCAAGGAAACTGATCAATGTACGCATGCCACACGCCTTTGCCTCCTGGAGTCTTTGCAACTCAATTTCACCCCAAAAAATGGGCCCACTTGGTTGCGAAATTCCTCCCGAGAGGCCTCAACTCGCAGCAACGCTCAACGTGGGGCGCCCAACCAAGTGCAGAGGGAGCGTGCTCCACGCACCGTGGGCCAGCACGCGCCCCACCCCACCACAAAAACGCAAACTCACGCGCCAAGCGCAGTGGGAGCACCGCTCTAGCGCCGTGGGCAACGTGAAAAAAAAATAGGAGGCACCTTGCAATGCGTCGAACACTCTCCCACCCAAACCTCACACGCTGTAGGAAAGCTGGCCACATTCTAAGCGCCAAGTACTAGCCGGCACCAAGGTGGCATTGTCCTCGTCCCATATCCCTGCAATCAACAGAGTCAGTGACATCCACCTTGGTCAACTCGGCACACATCCCAGCAGCAACAGCCGCAGCCGCAGCCGCAAACATGACCGTAGCAAACTGGCGCTGCTTGGATCCTTCAACTGCCCGTGATGCACACTGAAAGCCGCAGACAAGACCGTAACAAAATGGCGCTGTTTGGATCCTTCAACTGCCCTAGGCGCAACGTAGCAAGCATAAACAACATACGAGAACAACAAGTCGACTGCAGAGGGAGCTCAGCCCGCGACCAATGTAGCACGCACACCCAACCAGGGTCGAACATCGCCACAACAAACAAGGCAGGAAGCAGAGACAACATGCAAGATCCACAGCCAAATGCAAAGGTTGCTCAAAAATTCCACGCGCAAGCGGCCCGGCAACGCCCTCGACCAATGTAGCAAGCACACCCAACCAGGATCTGATATCGTCGCAACAAGCAATGCAAGCATAGACGACATACGAGATCAACAACCCAACTGCAGAGGGGGCTCAGCCCGCGACCATTGTAGCACGCACGCTCAACCAGATGAGTGCCGCCACAACAGCAATGTAGCAAGCATAGCCGACACACGAGATCAACAGGCCAATCGCAGAGGTCGTTCAAAAACTCCACGCACAACCGGCCCGATAACCCTCTTGACCAATGTAGCAAGCACACCCAACCAGAATCTAATCTCGTCACAGCAAGCAATGCAAGCATAGACGATATAAGAGGAGGCTCAGCCCACGACCATTGTAGCACGCACACTCAACCAGAAGAGTGCCCCCACAACAGCAATGTAGCAAGCATAGCCGACACACGAGATCAACAGGCCAAGTGCGAGGCTGTTCAAAAGCTCCACGGACAACCGGCCCGATGACCCTCTTGACCGATGGAGCAAAACACACCCAACCAGGATGCAAGAATAGACGACATACGAGATCAACAGGTCAACTGCAAAGAGGGCTCATAATTTCCACTCACAACCAGCCCAAGAATGCCCACACGACCTTGGCCAAAGTAGAAGACTATGAAGCGCGACCAACATTCCAGATCAGTATGTCGCTCAGTAGCGTCCTTTCCCAGAATAAAGATCCATGGATGCAGACGCGAAGCATTCCACGCGAACAATCTGCGAAGCCACTGTCGCCCTAGCACAAGGGCGGGGGGGAGAAAGGGGGTGCTCTTCGGGCACATTGCCCTTAGTGCCGCTGCGCGGGGTCCACACCTTTCCCACAATAAGCCCCCGCCCAGAAGAGTGTGCTAGGCCAACGGGCCTGATGAGGGGAAACTTCAAGTGGAGCGCATCTCTTTATGTCCCAAGGGATCCAAAACGCCCACGGTAGGAGGCATCATTTCTGGACTTGAAAGGCCAAAGTGGGCATGATTTATAGACTCGGATCCCCAGAGTACAGCACACGGTCTTGGATGCATAATTTTGCGATTGCAGTTAGCCCCATGGCAATGACTCATAGTGCATCATAGGGCCCATCTCTCAAACCTAAATCCGAAACTCAAGCTGGTTCTTTTTGAGGGGCTTCAAGCGGACATCAGGTGCAGATTTTAGCCCTCCCCCAAAGTAGGCATTAGACGGTTTAGGGTTCAGGGCCAAGTTTAGGGGCTCAGGGTTTAGGGCTGAGGGCCAATGATTTGTTTCGGTCTATTGTAGGGATGCTCAGGGGCGACGAGACGGACAAGTTCAAGGCTTGTTTTGCCCAAATGAAGCGTAAATGCGCCTTGAGGGCATAAGCCTGAAACTCTCCGACTCCCCAAGCCCCTGAAACTTTCCAAGGGGTCCATGTAGGAAAGTAGCACATACTTGGGGCCTGTATACCTACCTTTGGGCCCAAGTATATACTATATGAGCTATAGTCTAAACTCCTTAAAGGGGGTTATATAGGGGGTAATATAGGGGACTACTACAGGGGTTATTAAGGGAGATACTAGGAGTTTAGACTATGGCTCATATAGCTACATGGACCCTTTGGGCTTGAACTTCGAGCCTAACTCCTTCAAGCGGAAAGCCAGGAATGACTCTTCTGGCAATTTGGGCCGCCGCCGATTTGGCAGAGGACCCGCTGTCCTTTCAGTCATGTCGATCACGGCTGTTGTTTGGAGTTTGGGGTTTAGATTTGTTTTGACCTCCTGTAGATGGACTGCATTTCCCACAAGAGGCCTTTGGGTAGTTCCAGTGAAGTTTGTCCATAAACGCGCAGTTCTAGACGTTTGCGGGTGAGCGATCTGACAGACAGGGTTGAGGGGCTCAGGGTCAGGGATTTTGAGCTTTACAATCTGAGTTTGCTGGCTCTTGCATGTTGTGACCTGCGCCACGTTTGTTGCATTGCTATATGTAGCTAGTAGACGGCCAAGAAGAGCTTGAATGATCCGTGTTCTGCTCCTCGACATGTGCGCAGTCTGCTGACTCAACCTGAGTAGGACTAAAGCAGCCCCCCAGCATTCAATATAATATATACGGTGACATCTTCTAGGGCCTTCTGTCGAAGGTTCCAAGCCTTCCTCCGTCTTCCACAGGCAGGCCTATCGAAGCGCCTTCCATTGCGTAAACCCAGCTGAAACCTAAACAGTCTAGACACTAAATCCTAGTCCTCCAAGTTTTCTCTTCTTGTAGGACGAGCTCATCCAGCTGGTCGAAGGCTTCAGATGCCATATGCTATTATTGGCAGATGGATTTCGGAAGGGGCTTCGGTGTCCCGAACTAGGCCAACTGCAGGAACCCCATCGGCCCATGTATCTATATGGTATACAAATTTGGACCCAAAGGGGTTCCCATATAACTACTTTAGGGCACCCTTTGGGAATATTTTGGAGGGTTCTTCCTCAACGAAGGGTTTGTTTTGTGCTGCTTGGGTAATACGGGCAAAGGCTGCCCCTGAGAATGATGGCAGCATGTTGGCGCATGCTTCGTGCAGAATTCAGTCCGTTCCCAGCAGACCTGAGCAACATCAGCAACAAGAATGATGATAACATCGCCAGGCTTCGCAATACGTGGACCTCAAACGTAGGTAAGAAAATCGCTCCAACGCAATGAAAATATTCAAAAACGCAATCATTCTACTTACTTTGCGGGGGTCCAGGTAGCGACGAAGCAATACTGACCTCGAAGCCTCACAAGGTCATCATGGGGCAAAGGATGTACAGGCTTGGTCCTGGCCTTGGTTCGGAACGTCCTCACCTGGGGGTATCCCAAAAATCAGAGGCTCCTTTGGAAGTCCCTAAACCCTAAAACCCCCACCTTTTGGGATGTATAGCGGGGCCCCCTGTTTATGAAAACCTCCCTATTGAACCTTTCAGAGGGCCCTTTTGGTAATCCTTAGTCACTTAGGAGCCTCAGGTCCTAATTCTTTTGTTATCTCTCTACATCCCCTATGTTCCCGAATTGTATTCCGTGTTGGAGAACACCATGAAATCCTCAGCTCCACATCCTGGACAAACCTTCATATGAGCTACGTAAACAAGTTAGGTTGATGGGACCTATAGGAGGATGTAGGGGGAGCTTAGGGCTTAAGGGGAGCCATTGAGGAATATGCTATGACTTGAGTCCAGGGCTCGTATCAAGCCAGCTGCCCTACTCGAAGCCCAAACAGGCGTGAAACTTTCAGCCTCTGGCAGAACGAAACCTTCACTGGGCCCGCTGGCGCAGGTGGACTGACAGCATTTTAGCTGTAGTTTAAACGTCTTAAAGGAGGTTATTTAGGGGATTATATAGGGGACTATCATAGGGTTACTAAGGTCACTAAGGGGGATACTAGCAGGTTAGACTGTATAGCTCATTTGACGCCGAGCATCTAGACAGTTGCGTAGGGATTTCTATAGCATAGGAAGTTAGATTCGTATAGGTCATTGCTTCCTTTGGGCAGCTAGATGGGCTGTATTGGGTGCTCCTCACTCCTCACAGGGCTAGATTGTGGGGGGCAATTTCTTTCTGAAGGGTTCATTTGAGTATCATGTGCGGCACGTAGAGGGCCCCTAGTTTTCAAAAGCCAGCATCAGTTTCATGGGTCAATGTTGGAAGCCTGTTTGTTTGAAGCAGTTCTAGAGAACCATATGTACTATAGTCTAAACTCCTGAAAGGGGGTTCTAGAGGGGATTATATGAGGACTACTATAGGGCTTATTACGGGGGATACTAGGAGTTTAGACTATGGCTCATGTAGATCCTAAACCCTAAGCCCCTAGCTGGTGGTGAAGGTTTATAGTCCCCCTTAAATAGTAGTCCCCTATATAATGCCTTATATAGCCCCCCTTAAGGAGTTTAGACTATGGCTCATATAGGACGGAAGAGCGATCTTCTTCAGCCTTGCCATGGCGTTGATCTCGGTTCCCGGATATACCCTGAGCTAGTTTAGGGTTTAGGGTTTAGGGTTTAGGATTTAGGATTTAGGGTTTAGGGTTTAGGATTTAGGGTTTAGGGTTTAGGGTCAAGATTGGGAAGCCTAAGCCCTGCAGTCTCCCTTAAGTAGATAGGATATGGCAGTCTCCAATATCATAATAAGATCCGTATATACTCCCATATTCTATCTACTTAAGGAGGACTCTAAACCCCAGGGGATTCGGAAGCCCTAAACCCTGAACCCTGAAGATTCGGCTTTAGAGCTGAGGATTGAAAGGGTGACGGGGGAGTGCTAGGATTCCCTCGTGGGTGCTAGGTACTGGGGTTTAGGGTTTCAGGAATTACCCTCCAAAATTTCCACATGAGTGGTAGGTCGAGTTGAGGCTTGATGTAGAGAACATATGAGCTCTGGTCTTAACTCCAAAAAGGAGAAGACCTAGGGGATTTTTTACTGAAGTATTATATGGGTTATTACGCGGGATACTAAGAGTTTAGACTACAGCTTATATACGTTTTTGGGGCTTGGAGCTTTGAGTGAGCAGTTCGGTGGAGATACAAGGATCGATTAGAGTCAGCTCGCTGATCTTGCCTTGGGCCCCCATGAGAGGCACGTGAGAGCAAACTCACTGCTTGGGAAGCACAAATCAACCACCTCCCCCAAATATTGCCCTAAATATTCCCAACCCGATTTTCAACACCCATTCTATGAGAACTTCACCCGGTAAACATCTGGCACATCTATCAGGCTTGCTTACAAGGCTTTGTTGTAAGTATGAAGCAAAGTAGGGTTCCCCAGAAATCTACAGGGATTTCAAACCCTAAGCCCTGAAACCCCTAGGTTTTAGAGTTTAGGGTTTAGGGCTTAAGCCCTAAAACCCTAAACCCACCCTACAGTCGATAAGGCTGCATCGAGGGGCAACCTTCCTACAAGACAAAATTTCCCCAACCACCTCGTGCTTAGCACCACAAAGCAACTGAGGGTTTCCCAAATTAGGGGTACCTTCTTGGGGGTCCCCCTGATAAGGATTATAGTACGTATGTTCGGGTCTACATGGGCCCCCTATTTCGGGAAGCTACCAGACAGGAAAAAATACTTATAGTGAACAATTACCAGCAAAGTCCGTACCTGAACCTCAAGCGCATGTAGAACAACATTTGTTGTTGCCTCTTGTTGTGGGTGCCGGGCCATTCTTCTACCTACGTTTGAGGCCCACGGTGACACATTCGTAGCAAACAACGACTTCAACCCAAATATTGGTAGTTTCCCGAAACAGGGGGACCCCAATGTAGACTCCCAAATACTACATATAGTCCTCATCTCATCAGATAGGGAACGCACAAAGGGACCACGGAGGCTTCTGTGTACTACTGATGGAGTATCCAGACATCTGGCACCTTCTGTCCCGGGGACCACTAAGACCTCTCTTCAGGATACTGAAGGTGGCCGTTGAAGAAAAGTGGTTTTCTCCAACAAGCTCATGCCCACGTAGCATCGGGCATCTTGTGTTTCTTTTGTAATAATGGGCTGTAATACATGTGCCCCCGAAACCTGTTCTAGTTCTTGAGCCCATCTCCGATTTGTATTCCAGGCAAACCCCTGTGCAGACCCTGTAGGGCATTGGAGTTGCAAGGCCCCTCCTGGGCTTCGCTCTGCATTGCCTTCTGCTGTCGCAGCTGAGGCAGGGAGCATGAAGCGAGTTGAGCGCAAAAGTCAATTGGACTACGGTAGGCATTCTTGAGGTTTTAAGGTTTCGGAGGAATGCAGGGGCGAAGATTCAGGATGAAAGGAATGTGGGGTCTCAAGTTGAGGATTAAGGGACTGTAGGGTCTAAGCTGAGACCTGAGGTTTGGTAACCCTATATAATCCCTATATACACCCTATACAATCAAAACGGGAGCTTCCAAGTGCGGCAGTTCCGCTTGCGGACTCCTAGCTTGAGGCCGCTTGGGGGCGGATGTTCTGGGTTGTCTTATCCCTGAGTAGCAAGGATTGAAGGAAGCGATCCCTATAGTGGCTTCCATACAACCCCTCAAAGTAAGGTAGTTTCAATTTTCTGTCCATTCCTTCATTTCATGCTAACTAAAGGTAAGTTATGTACTCAGTATTAGTTCGTGGGTTGTACACCCGAAAGGGCTGCCAAAATATCATCTCAACATTGCCCAGCAAGTATGCGTCCATTGGCCTGCAAGCCCCTTAAGACACGTTTTGTGCCTGTGGAAGGCTTTTGGTCGGAAGCCTGGTTCCCTGGTTCCTGTGATTCACTCGAAAAAATTGGAGGAACTACCTTCCCCAAGCTAACATGGAATGCTACACAGGTGCACCATGAATTGAACCGATGTCTTTGTAGGGTCTCCTTGGGTCCATGTTCAATTTGGGTGGCCAGGTGTACGTTCGGAAAGCAGCCAGAGGCATCCCATGTTTATACGAAGCATTCATACGTGAGATGTCCTACGTACACGATCAGCCACGCAGTCTAGGGCTCTTCCATTGAGGTCTTCAGCTGTGCATAATTTTGGGGGGCGGAACGCATGAACACATGAAGTTCGAAGCGATGACTTGAAGACGCGAATCTCGAAACGTAGACCTGAAGATGAAGTCGCGCACGGCTACAACAGGCATCATTGCGCCTTAACGTCTTCAACAGATGCAACGGCGTCGCCGGCGTCATTTTCGTTGAAGGCTTCAGTTCGTGAGACGCGATGATGCCGCTTGAGCAATAGGGAAGTTTGGCAACCCCAACCTCCTTCACTAGGTCTGACCACGCAGAAGCAGTCACACTTTGGAGTGCCTGGAATGCAGCCCGTACTGTTCTCGCAGTCATGTGTCAACCCATTCATGCCTACACAGTCTTACTTCAAAGATTCACCATGTGTGCAGTCATGGGCCGCAGTGGATCAAGGGCGACACCTTTTTTTGACTTTGTGAGCTGCCCTAAACCCTAAACTCGAAGCCCACGCAACTATAGTCCCCCTGAGTAGGTAGAATATGGCTTTGGGTATGCTATAATATGATCCCAAGATCCCCATCTACCCCATATTCTATCGACCGAAGGGGCACTATAAACCCCTAAACCCTAAACCCTGACGTTACAGAGGCTTCTTTGCGGCCAACTGCAGCAGTGCTGCGGCGGCGTGTTGAAGAGGCGTGTGGCTCCTTGGAAGCTGAGGGCAAGCGTAGTCCTAGGGTTTAGGGTTTAAGGTTGAAGGGTTTAGGGTTTAGGGTTTAAGTTTGAAGGGTTTAGGGTTTAAGTTTGAAGGGTTTAGGGTTTAGGGTTTAAGGTTGAAGGGTTTAGGGTTTAGGGTTTAGGGTTTAAGGTTGAAGGGTTTAGGGTTTAAGGTTGAAGGGTTTAGGGTTTAGGGTTTAAGTTCCAAGGGTTTAGGGTTTAGGGTTTAAGGTTGACGGGTTTAGGGTTTAGGGTTTAAGG
>CAJNIZ010043549.1:30337-65422 GCA_905231905.1 Symbiodinium pilosum | reverse complement strand
GCGGCGGTGGCGGTAGCGGTGGCGGTGGTGGTTGTGGTGGCGGCGGCGGTGGTGGCGTCGGCGGTGGTGGTGGTTGCGGCGGTGGTGGGTGGCGGCGGTAGTGCCGGTAGTGATGCTGGTGGTGGCCAAATTTGATCGCTGGAGGTGCCTCAAACTCATATTTAATCAATCCAAAATCTCAATATCAATCTTTATTCTCTATTCCATATACTCACTGATCAAATTATGCAATCTGATTGGGATTCCGTGAGTAATTCAGCCTTCACATCCACATCTCAGTCTCAGCTTGAGCGGTTCAACCTGGCTTTGTTCGCAGAGCGAATCTCATGAATCTCTGTCTCAACCCAGCAGTTCTCCACTGCACTTGGAGTTGCGCATCAGTCTTGTGTGACTCGTTTGCGTGGACATTTAAACCGCCACAAGGGCAGGAAGTCAAGACGAGGCGCAAGAGGCACAAACTGCCAGCCAGGAATCTGGAATGCATTTAAAAACGTCATGAGGCTGCGCTGGTGTGTGAGCCATGCTCAAGTATCCGAAGTACCCTCATGGATTGACTCATTGCTCGCTTGCATCCAGAAACCTGCCAAAGCTAACCTGCTAGCTGCTAGATCTGACTGCCCAGCAGCTAGCAGCTAATAGCTAACATGTTTGCAGAAAATTTTGAAAGCCATCGAGGCAACTTGTGAAGACGATGGTGGCTCAGCCAACCATCTCGCAGGCTTTGCTTAACAAGGCCACATTCACTGCCTGCTCATCAATCTCACCCCCGCTGATCTTCGCAAGCTGGGAAGCAATGATCACTGTGTTGCATGTGGACAAGCCCAAGTGGAGACATGACTCCAGCATCAGCACGTTCACAGATCCAATCCGAGCTCCGGCATCCGCAATCATCTTCTTGGCCTGGCTGCAGCTGTCGCCCTCCAGAATGCCCTTGTCGTAGAGGCTGGCATACTTGGACAGCGACTGCTCCAGCTTCAGCATGGCCTACTGTAGACCGCTGGCAAATGCAATGGTGATGCATCAGTTCAGCTAACAGTATGATGAAATTGAAGAAATGTCAACAAACTAAAGTAACTACAGTAACTAACTACAGAGTACCCGGCACGGAGCACTGGAGTGTCACAAGGAACTGGACCTGGACCTACATGGACCTGATCAATGAGCATGGAATTAACGGACCCATCACTAACTAGCCATAATCAGGAAGTAACCGCTACAATCAACACACAAACTGTTCAACCCTAGGCCCTAGGCCCGGTACAACAGAACCCACAAATAAAATTGTTGAGCGCCTAGCCGGCTTAAGACAAAAAGCAACCAAATTACATAGGCAACACAACTACACTAACTACACTCCCTGGATTGTAGTTGACGGTACTTGCTTGTTGGATAGTCAGTCAAAACTACCCACAGGAATCAGCCCAGCATGGGAACCGAACAAATGGAACAATAAGACTTACACAAATTGGAATCAAAACAACACACTAAAGGAGCAGACTGGAAACCCTGCTACCTAATACTAATAATCACCTACCTCACACACCCAATAATCAGTCGTCACTAACAAACTTGAGAGTTTACCGTCAATGTCCTTCCAGTCCTGAAGTTCTTCAAGTCCCAAGTCCCAAGACACAAGAAAGGCAAGCCTCACGCAACTGCTTGAAGACTGACTGGATCAGGCCGCCCTTCAGCAAGGCAATCGAGTCGTTTGCTTTGCCCATGACCTGCTCCAGGTCTTCAGGATTTCCAAGGCCCGACTTCCAGGAAGAGGAAGTGTCACCAAGATCCATATTCTGGGTGTGTCCTCCCAAGGTCTCCAGCGCCTCTGTCACCTCCTTGCACTCGGACTCCAGGGTTGCGGACACGCCCCCTGCAAGCACATGCGGGTCCCTGAGCACAGCATCCTTCACGCAGTCCCGGACGCAGCAACTTTGCATTTTCTCCTGAAGCCTCCGTCGGAGACACGCTGCTCCAACTCCAAGCTTTGCGCGATTGCCTTGTGCACTGACAGGACACCCTTCACATACTGGTCGAGGCGGCTGTGCTTTGGATCCCGCTGAAACCTCAAAGCGTGCGTGATGTGCAGGGCTTTGTAGTTACTCGCACAGCCCTTGGCAATCTGGCATTCGCGAAGCAGGGTGATTTGCAGGGCCCACCACTCTGAGTTGAAGCCACTGTGCTCCCGGATCACATTGAGAGCCGCGAACTCTGCCTTTGTGATGTCCTCGCCATCCTCGACCTCAGCAAGGGGCCACTCACTACTACAGCACAGGGGTACTTCATGGCTATGATAGTGATGCTGTCACTTCCAAATTTGGGCGCAAGGATTATGAAACTCAACCCTTTCCTGAAGGATGTTGTGGCTGGTTTCTAGGCATGTCAATGTGGGCACAGCAAGGCACCCTCGGAAACCTTGGACAAGACATTTCACGCGCAACACACAGGATTGCTCAGGTCAATTTAGTAAAGTGACTAAGGCCTAGGGGACTAAAGCCTGCATCATATCACCAGCCGCTAGCTAGCTGCAGCAATCACGCTTGCCAAGCAGCCCTCAGCTTCAAGCTGCGAAGGATCCATGGAAGTGCCTCACCACAGGCTTGCTTCACCTCAGTTTTGAAGGGTTCCCGTGACCATTGACCAGTGCCGTTTCCTGCTGAGGCCCTATGGCCAGGCTGAATACGAAAGGAAACAAAACACAAGTTTGACTCAGAAGCTAAACTGAGCACCATATATGTGGCATGCCATGTTATACTATGGCACCTACATCAGGATGACAAAGAATGGGGAAGTTGTCACACCTTCAAGCCAGGCTGAAATTCTGCGCAACTCAAGTGTTTTATGGGAGCGCATTTACCCCTTCACATAAACTTGGCACTCGGATTCCCTAAGCAACTGCAGCCACGTGTTCATATAAACCCGGCACAGCTTCAAGAACAGAAATGGTTTGGAAGCTTTTGTTCAAACCAAAAAATCTTGTCCTCGCCCCTAGCCCTAGCCCTAGCGCGCTAGCCGGCTGCCAACTTGCTTCCTGATGCGGGAATACTGAAGTATACTGACCTTCTGTTTGTGGACCCTGGGTCCTGGGGAAAAAAGTCTTGACATGTAAGCTACCAAGTGTCTAATCGGCTAATGAGCTCATAGCAAATCACTACAGTTTGGGATTTTGGGCACTTCCAATGACTATCAAGGAGCTTCTGAAACATGGCAGGCAGCCAATCACACACAACACAGGAGAACACTCTCACTCTCATAAATGATGATCAAGCTGCTGTGGGTGGCAAAGTTTGAGGCAAACCACCAATGCCATCCAACGCGGCCGTCACTTCCTTGATGGGAAGCTTGCGCAGGATGTCAGCCATGCCCTCCGACTGTGAAAGCACGCAGCGCTGAACAGCTTCGAGGAATCCTTGCACTCCCAAAGACGTGCCGGCGGCCTCTTTGAACTTCTGCAGGCGATGCAGCAACTCCACAACACCCTTCTCTTGCATGAAGAGCTCCAGGCCCTTGAGGACGGTACTGATGGTATCAGGGCTTGGAAGGTTCTGCTCCCCCTCAACTGCGCCCTCCTTGGCCAGGATCTCGTTCGCAAGGTTTTGCAGCTCACGAAGAACAAGATGGCCAAGCTGCTTGGTGGCACCATCCCTCATCTTCTCAACAAAGACCGGGAAGCGCAGGAGGACTTTCTTCAAGAAAATTAAATCAATGTCCTCCTTGCGCTCCTTCATGCCCTTGACCTCATCAAGCATGTTGTTGTACTCGGTCTTGATGGCCTGGGAGGACCCTGCCTTCTGCTCCATCTCCTGCGACAGCATGTTGTAGTAGCCGCCAGCTCCAAACAGCAGGGCCTTTGCAGTCACCATCATGTTGTGGCCGGACTCATCCTTCTTCACCATCTGCAAGTCGTCCATGCCGGCAGCCTCCACGCATTCAGCAGGATCAAGCACTGTGACAAAGGCAGCTGTCACATGGCGGATGCGCTTCATTGCTGCCTGCACAGGCTGTGGCACCCAGCTCAGGTCAGCCTCAGACACTGCATGGTTGTCCTGCAAGATCTTGGAAAAGATGCACTTCACAACATTGGAGGTGTCCTGGCCACCCGACAAGAGCTCACAGAGAGCATCCGTGAAGAAGGAGGCGCAAAGGCTATCACCCACGGCCTCACGAAACTTCACAAAACTGATTTTGGCCATAGGCCACGGGCAGGCAGGAGATGATTGACATGTGTATAGTCTACGTATTTATGCAAAGGTTTGCCCATAATGTAAGGGAAGGAACACCCACTGAAACATCATGTGGCAGGCCAGGTTGGGGAGCTTCAAGCCGACAGTGACACGCATACATGGCATACAGTCTGAGACCAGGGTAGGGAAATTCCAATTTAGAGCTTCAAGCTTACAAGAACTGACCATGGCATGCCCAAAAATAGTCTGCAAATCCCCACGCGTTGGCTTGGACTGCATGATCACATCCTGCAGGTCCTCTTCGGCGAGGCCCTCCTCCTCCATCTCTTCATCTTCTTCATCTGCGGCCGTTGCAGCTGCAGCCTGATTTCTGGCGGCGGCGCTGTTTGTGATGACAATAGGTGGTGAACAGAAGAAGTTGGGTCATAAAAGTCATAGCAGAAGAAGCGCATGTCAACTACTGCTGCTTGTAGTATCTACAAAACCTACATCTACATCTACAGATTCCATGATCCTGAAGGCCTTCGAACCTGCATCCTGTCTCCTTCCTCACAAGATGGAGCAACCTTGATGCAGTTGCCTGATGAAGCCAAGAAATGATTCCACACCGCTACACACTACACAACACCCTGGCACTGCAATGTGGCCCCTGAATTAATGCATTTAGACCACCTACAAGAATCAGCAGTAATACAAACACACTAGACTCAGTAAACTTTGGCAAAGGCTGGAACATGCTAAACTAAAACGCTACAACCCAAAGGAAGGAAGCACAGAACCCCCCCCCCCCGCTCCCAGACCCTGATGTCATTTTTTGTAAAAAGTTTTGCAATCTGTAGCAATGCTAGCCGCTAGCCGCTAGCTGCTGAGTCCACCTTGCACCAAAGACTATGATTATGAACACAAGGGAGCCTGCCAGTCACCAACTGGTCACAAGTCTTTACAGTTCAACAATGTCATGAATTTCAAGATGAAATGCACCTTGATGTCCACACAGTTCTACTTGACAACACCACAGCGAATCACCAACACTGATGGGTTCAGCTTTGGATTATGCATGATGCTCACAGCAGCTGATGGAGAGACAATAGAACTTACTCAATAGACTCAGTAGACTGACTTCACATTATGTTGGCCATTGCCACTTCCCTTCACATTCACATAACATTTGCTGTCATACATTGCCATAGGATACAACCTGCAACCATGCTAAGTGGCACACCGTGAGCTAAAACAAGGCTAACCAGGCTAACCAAATGAAACTCAAAAAATGGGAAGCAGGAAGTGGCACAATCTCAGACCCTTGCCAGCTACATCTACACTCCATGCTCAGAAAGCATGACGCCTGCTCAAACTCCAAAGCCCTCGACTTCAGTTGCTCCAGGGTAGGCGGCACCGTGCGGGACCGAACACCCAAAAACTCTTTGGGGTAGTTCTCGGACTGCTTGCGCGACAGGAACTGCAACAAGACTCCAGGCTGCGACTCGTGCAACATCTGGTCCGGCTGCAAGTTATCCTCTTTGAGGATCAGAGAGGTGTCCTTGTACACCTGCACCCGGCGAAGAGAGAAGATCTCGTCGAGGGGGAGCCCACGGAGGTTCAGCAAGAAGCCTGTGAGGTGAGGGTGACCACGCTGTTCAGGCTGCATCATCACCTCAGTGAGTTTCAGGTACTTGCTTGACCGGCCGGTCAGGCGCACGATGTCGCTCTCAGTTGCAAAGGCCAGTTCGAAAACCATCCGAACGCGTTGCTGTGCAACGGACGACACGGTCGCTGGGAGAGTGAAGGCTACGTTGTTTTTGACGTTCGTAGCACCTTCATCAACCAGCTTGCGAGCCGAGCGGCCCGCCTCAGAGTCCTCGTGGTACAGGCTTGCCACTTGCTCCAACCCCAAGTCTGGGAAGAGCTGCGCAGCCACCCTCGCGTGCACAAGGCACCACAGTCCAGTGGGCTGGCTCTTGCTGTTGAAAGACGCCCACTCTTCTTCCTGCCAGCAGCTGTAGCTGCATGATTCAGGCAGATAGTGACCAGCTAGTCAGCTAGTGGTAGTTATTCTGTATTGTGTTGCCAAAGGGTCCTTTAAAGAAGCAATCACAAGTAAGTAATCATGGTCAATAGCATGGATACCGATAAAGGAGATGACAATCCATGAGTGGAGACCATTACACGTCAAAGGGCAGAACATGTGCCATCTTTGAATGATGACTTGGTCAACACAACTCACTGGTCATCATTTCACAAAGATGCATTGAGCAGGACCATTAATGATCAATGGCCAACATTGTTGTGCTTGAAATCAAATCATCATTGGATGGGGGTGAACTCTCGGGTCGCCACCTTAGCATGAAAAGCAGGGCCACGCTAGATTATGTGGTTCCAGGTGATACACAGTGGAGCCTCAAAAGTGGAGCCAGAGAAAAAAAGAATGCACAAATCCATGATTTGTCAAGGTGTTCAGACATTGCATTTGTTCATAATGTAGCCCTGTTCATTGCTGCTGTGGCTCCCTGCTATCATTAGATGAGCCCAGGGTATGCTGCCACCAACACACAATGATTGTGACAACTGTTAAGATGCGGAAGCCAATCCCAATGTCTCATCAATACACAACTGCTTACGAATTTTGCCAAAATTTACCACATGGCTGTGTTTGGCTGCGACTGTCGCCTGGGTCAACAGCAAGAACTACACAATGAAAGGCCTTAATCTTGGCAGCAACCAATTAAGCCAACAAACACACTTGGACCACACAGGTTCCTTCAAAAACAATGAGCCCATCATACAAGGCCACAATCCATGCTAACAGCTAGCAGCTAGCAACTCTAATTTTGCAGAAGCAATGCAACACCCAAACTACCCAAATCCAATCCGGAGGATGTCCTTGGGGTTCTTTCTGCAGATGACACACAGGAGCGAGGCCAAAGTGCGCGGCTTCTTGCGGGCATCCTATCAGCGACAATTGTTGACCAACTTGCCTGGAAACTTGCAAGTCAACTTATACATAAAGTGCAGCCACTGCATTGGATCAATCAGTCCTCCATCTTGGACATGATGTTCCCACACAGGATCAAGCACACAAGCAGGAGGGACCGAGTACGCAGGCAGCCAAAATCTTATCGGCGTACTGATGCAATCATGGAGGTGGAGTGAGCCTTTGGCTCAAGTAGCTCTCAGTGAGGTCAAGTACTGGGTCGTGATTCGAGAGGCTACTTAAACTGTGACAACATGCTGTTCACTGCTACACTGTAGCTGTTGCTCACTGCACCGCACGGTGTACCAGCCCTTTCTTCTTCTCCAGATGTGAGTTCGCTGCCTGGCAGTGGCAGTCCCATCTTGCCGCAAGGCATGTCACTTGCTCGAAACCCAAAGGCTGTATGCGTTGAGACAAATTAAGGGCCTGAAAGCCAGAGGGAGGCCTTCAGCTATCACAATTAAGCGGCAAAGACTCTCCTAGCAAGTACGGTGTTCAAAACTTCTGCCTACGCTACATTGGTACACAAAGAAACAATGCTCCTTCTTGCGCACACTCACCTATCTCTTAATTGGCTGATCAAGAGTGCAACCAATACAACAACATATGTATGTGAAGTAATCATTACAGGAGTTGGCTGGCACATCTCTACAGTTTCTACAGAAAGCTTTGCAAAACTCCAGCCCAGCGCACCGAACAGCTACTAGCATTCATTGCTAACTGAACTAATTGGAAACTTGACTTCTACGCCATGGATAATGCACAATGCGCTGCAAATCTTTGGGCCTACTCAGGACCTACTCACCTACTCACTGTCTCCTCCTGGTTTCAGGCCACCCAAGGCCAGACCTATGCCTTTCCATCCACAGGACAGGCCTTGCACTTGTTCTGGGTACCGCTGAAACACATGGCGCTGATCAAATGACCAGAGCGATCAAAAAAGCACTGGCTTGGCACAGATTGTACATCATACTGATGCGTTGTAATGAGTCCATGCCCATGCCTCCTCATGCTACATGCTATGTGAGCCAGTACCAGACCTGTACTGCAGTAGCTACGGCCCAGTAATATTACCCAATAAATCTATAACCGCAGCGACTCCTCAGTACCCCGGATCTGGACTCATCATCAGTATCCAGTACAGAAGACCATCAGTACAAGTCAGGGCCGCTCATCCTTACCAATGACACTTATCAAGGAAACACTGCCATTACAACCGCCTTGTCTTTGCATGAAATGGAATCCTCAGCCCCAAGGCTTCAGCACTCTTCAACGTGAAACAAAACAGATCCAACGCGCACAGCCAAGTTCTGGAGTTTCACATACACATGACTAAGTATCACATGAGACACACCAGTACCATTGGGAGCTTGACTAGTGACTAGCAGCAAACAGGGCCTACACATTTGCTAATTCTGCTAATTCCATATTCTGGGGACTTTCAAGCGTTGAGAAGCTTGCCAGGGCTAGAATCAAATAACTTGTCAAGCATACGTAGAATAGAATACAATATGACAATACAGCTGCATCAGTACATATGAAAATCACAATTTGATGGAGGTTTCTAGCTGATTCTAGCTGACTCTTTATGTTCTGACAGTTAGCCATAGCCGTAGCCAAGTTATCGCTGGGGAGATTTGTGGGCAAAGGTAAACAATGAAGTGAATCTTGTAGAAAGATTTTCTGAGTACCTCAGATGCATAGGTGTTTTGCTCCACTCCAGACATGGCTGTGACCTAGCTGCAAGGCCATGCAGCCTGCGCAACATACAAACCAGGACCCAATGTCGCATTTGACTTGCTACTTAAGAATTTAGTAATCTATTGGGCTCCAATACGCTTAGACGCAAAAACTCCACAAGATTCGCCCCCAAAAGGTTGAAATGCAGATTGAGCTTCCAGAATCATCACATTACATAGACGTAGAGCCCATTATTGATCCCTGTGTTCCATAAACCTACTACAGCTGCGGCTATGGCTGCAATGGCACCTGTGGGACGCGGCCAGCCAGCAGAACTCAGAGCACACGCATATCTGAAGTCTAACGGTTTTTCACACCTGGAGCTTTAGACGATTAGGTGTTGTTTAACCGTTTAACCCAATGCAATGAGAATCTGCAACGGCAGCCTCTCCATGCAATGATCATCGGGATGGACCATTGGCAAGCTACTACTACTGTACTGTCGACACTGTGCACATTCGACCACTATATACTCCTTTCCTCCCCCTGCATGGGCAACGGTTGGAGGTCAGCTGAGCAAAGAGGCCATGGGAGCTCAGAGAGCGATGTATGATTAAGGATCAGTATGGTAGTATTAGTATTAAAATAACGATCAGAATTTTGGATTAGGGGCCTAAAACTACCTGCGGGTGCCCCAACTACCCATGGACCTTCCTGGTAAGAAAACGGCGATTCTGCTTCAAACAAGCCTGGCAGCTTGCAAGGTCAAGGCTCAGCAGCTTCAGCAGCAGTAGGCAGCGCTCGCAGCAAATACACCGCCCATATGATGCCAGCTAAGCATGGAAGCGCCATTCCCTGTCCCGACATCTCTCTGATTTTCGGGAGGCTCTCATCAGGAATGTTGACATCGAAACCCCATCCCTGAAGCCTCAGGTATTCGACTGGGAAGAATGCACGATCCTCCTGGAAGCTGTAGATATTTGAAGACGTACACAAGCAGTTCAACTCACCATGCTTGCCAGAGTAGGCCTTTCGCACTGGATTTTGGCTCCAGTCAACATACACGTTCCTCATGAGCTTCGGCCAATCAACCTCGCTCAGCTTTGCATGATTCGGTTGCTCATACCACTTCTGAAGCGCCACCAAGTTCAACAAGCATTGCACACGCTCACCCTTGGGCAAACCGTGGCCCTGAAACTCTGGACGGCTGGTCCACACACGATGCCTGTTCACATCGATCCCCAAGTTCTCACACCAGCGCGCCGCTTGCGCCTTCCAAGCAGGGAAACCATTGGCGTTGGTGCCATGCAGGGCCTTGTCCTGCCAGCATGGAATTATGAGCAATCACACTGTGCAATGATGGAACAAACTCTCAACTCTAGCAGCTGCCAGCATGTTTGCAACTGCAATGGAAAGCATTTCAGGTTAGCGGTTAGCATGTTTCCTCCTGTTTGGGTCATAAGCAGTCTGTCCCACTCAATCCTGACAAGCATGAATCAGTCAGCCTGAAACATGCAACCATGGTGAAAGCTTGGATGCCAAGAGCATGTGAAAGCCAGCCATGATATCTTACAGAAAATCATTGCAACCCTTGACAATTCCGTTTAATCCATCGCGCAGTCCTTGCAAAATCCGCTATAGATTTCCAAGAAACCCTTACCAGACCCCCTCCAACACCCCAAACCCTTACCCAGACACCCCCAAAACCCCGCTTTTCCACACCCCAAAATCCCCTTTCCACACACCCACCCCCGGAGGGGGAATTTTCCTGTGGGGAGCTGTCAACAAGGAAAATGCCTGCGCCTTCCCTCCCAAACCCTGCCAAAACCACCGAAAATGCCTGGCCCCACCCAGCCCAAACCTTCCACCTACCTGGCCTGCCTAGACCCTCCCCAGGCCCTCCCAAACAACCCCTAAACCCCCCAGGCCCCCCAGCCCCCCAAACCCCTTCCAGAATGCATCCGCATGGTCAAAAATGTGGATAGGACGACGGGCCGAGCAACAGTTGTGGCCCTCGAAACCCTCAAAAACCACCTCCACTTGGGGCACCCCAAATATTTAAATTCCCTTAGAAAAATGTGCAAAAATGTGAAAAAATGTGAAAAATGTGAAAAAGTGAAAAAATTGTGAAAAAATTGTGAAAAAATTGTGAAAAATGTGGAAAAATGTGAAAAAATGAGCCAAGAAATCCACTGAAAATCCTATATCCGCAAAATGTGAAAAAATGTGAAAAAATGTGACTGACAATTCGATGGGTGTATCTAATCACACAGAACCTCACACTCTGAGCTCTTGCCAGGCCTTGTTCCCCTCCTGCTTCTTCAGAATCTCCATGTCTTTGTCATACTGTGGATGCGAGGCCGGCATCATCAAATCCTTCACGCTGACCACACGACTGCACATCGCTTGTGCTTCTGTGATGGCCTCACCGCAAGAAAAAACCACACTCAACTGGAACATGGCACCAGGACTCACTGATGAATCTTTGCACAAGCAGCCACTCAGACAGCAGGTAGCAAGCTGCGGAAACCCTCTCACACCATGTGTACCTTGATGATGTTCTTCAGCTTCACCAAGTCATATTCCGTGTAGATGTCCTTCCTCAGCATCACCAAGTAGATCCTGCCAGCGTGGCGGTACCAAGCTGTCGCATGACCATGTATCTACAGCTTCCACCACGCTACACGCATTGCAATGAAGCAGCCACCCTAGCCGCCCTAGCGACCTAGACGAATCTGCGCAGCACACAGAGCAGTCATTGCATTTGACAGCTGAGTAAAGCCTGGACATAGACCTAGCCTTTCAGTCACAACTCTGGTCATAGGTGCAGCAATGACAGGAGTCTAATTTTTGCTCTTCGCGCACTGCGGAAATGCACTCCAGCGCGCAATGATACTGCATCTTGGCTAGCGGCTAGGGGATTTGCTGGGTTCTTCGCCTTCGCCTTCCTCTGGAGGGCGTTCATTCCTTGCCATTGCTTCTGCCCCTGGCAGTTTGAGGAAACGCTGTCGTGCAGCCAACCGCTCAGATTGTGCAAAGACAGCTCCAGCTTGGTGACCTTCCCTTGTCGCATGCTCTCTAGAGTTGAAAAGCCATTGGGCAAGCATGCCCAAGGGCCTTCCTTGTCCGTGCCTGGCAGCTGTCACTGCTGCTTTGCAAGTCCTGGATTTCCGACAATCCTGATGTCCGGCTGCCCTGCAGAATGCCACAAAATTCTGGGCATTAGGATAAAAATGTATTGAGCCATAATCTTCCACCTCGCAGATTTGCTCCAGATAAGATCTCTTTCTGGAACCAGTCTCCCTGGACTCGGCCTCTGCAGGAGGCAGGGATCCAGAAGCAGGCGGCGCAGTGGGAATATCCGTTGAGGAAGAAGCTGGCTCTCTTGGCATTGGCATTGGATCTGTTGAAGAAGAAGCTGGCTCAGCTGGCATTGGAACCGCTGGGCCTCTGCTGGCACTGGATGCATTCTTTGGCAGCCACTTGCTAATCCGCTGAGCCATCACTGCCGCTTTTGCTTTTGGCTTTGCCTTCGCTTTGCTCACAGCTTTCAGTTTCTCTGCCACATCAATTTGCCGAAGAATCCAGGGGGGCATAGGGGCATCATCGTCGGAGCAAGCATCTTCTGCGCCAGAATCCGACCTGTTGTCACCACTGTTGTCGTCTGCACCACCACCACCACCACCACCACCTCACGAGCTGCAGGCACAGAGCTGTTGCCCGCAGACAACGGTCTGATTTTCAATGGCGCTGATGAAGCCTCTTTCTGGCTTTTGCGTTTCTTACTCCTCTTCTTGCTAGATCCAAGAAGCTTCCGCAATCGATCTTCCTCCTTCTCTCCCTGACCAAAGGTGGCTTAGGGACTTATTATAGGGCTCATGGGCCTGAAAACAAGGCTCTATGGAGAGTGCGGCGCAAACAAAACCTGTCAACTTAGAGATTCGTTGATGAGCTGAAGTATGCAACCCTGATCAAGCCAGAATCCAGAAACTATAATGATACTTATACACTTAGAAGCTATGAATCCAACTCACAGAAAATCCCGCCAAGCCTTCCAGACTTGCAGCTCTGGAACAGATGCCAACCGCAGCACTTCAACGACAGCCGGCGCCATCTCCACAGGAGCCAACAGCTGGTCATCGATGAACACCACATGCATGGCAGCCTTCCATGCATATGCCAAATCAAACTTCTTCTTGAATGCCACCATGTCCTTCAAAAAAAGGCATGGTTCTGGAACACGGAGCACTGTCAGCGGCTGACCATTTGCCGTGAAGTTTGCTGCTGTGTCAGGATCCTCTTCCAAGCAGAGGAAAGTGAAGTGCCAGTCACGATAATTGGCGTAAGACACATGCACCCAGAATGTCTCTTGCACGAATACCTCTTGGTCTTCTGGCAAGTCTTGCAACGCTTCAATGCCCAGAGCTCGCTCACAAACTTGCTCCCAGCCAGCATCTGCACTGGGGTCGGCTGCATGATTCTCTGGCCGCATTTTTGTGAACTTGAACACGGCAAGTCCTTGTTCCATGAAAAGCCTCGGTACAGGCTTCTTTCCCTTTTGCGGTACCTTTGGAGCTCCAGGACCACTCTGCGCTTTGGCTTTGGGCACAGGTTTGACCCTGAGAAAGGGCCGGAAAAGTGATACCAGATTTGCATGCATCCTTTTCGCCACTGCATTCTTCCCACACAGGCACTCAGCGAATTTGCAACAGTCAGTCTCATGAAAATCCAGCTGAGCATGTGTACCAGACAGTGATGGGGCATCGCGATGAAGTCGCATGGAACAGCGGGCTTCGGTCGCCTCCTGAAGCTCCTTCATCAACCCGCTTCTGTCAGGCAAAGTGCCGAAGAACTCCTGCACCGGTTGTAGACATTAAGTTTCCAAATTTATCCATCCCAATGCTATAGCAGCTAGGTCACTAGGTCACAGAAACTGCTAACATCAAACAAAACTGCGTCCGCTTCTCATACAGCAAAATGAAAATAATGAAATGGAAAGACATGGAAAACCTACCGATTCCAAGTGCAACTTGAAAAGTCTGCGCATGGTTTGGGCATTCAAGTCACCGAGCAGTTGACAGAGAATCCGGCAAGCATCAGCTCCACGCTCAAGTAATGGGCATCTAATAGGAGGAATCAACAGTACTGGTTCTTGCATCTCACAAAACGCATGGCTTTCATCTTCACAGTCAGGAAATCATGCATTCAGGCATTCTGCGTGGCTGCTACGCCCACAATCCTAGAATGTACATGAGGCCAAATCCTGGAAAGGCATGGACTTCCCCCTGGTTAGTACTTTCCATTCTGTGCCCGGTTGTGCAGAAAATGAGGGCGCAGCTTACATTGTCAAGGGCAAAGAAGTCACAGTAACTGCTGTACTCTAATTTCAGGCACTCAACAAGAATCACATTATGCATCTGGAAGCATAGCGATGGTGCAAATAACTAAAGCCGTAGTACTGGCGCATTTGTTTGTTGCGCTTGTTGGTGGAGGAAGTGGTGGTGGGTGGTATTTGGGCATTCAGAACAGAATTGTAATCTAATAACTTTGTATACTTTAGGCAGTCTTATCTTGCATGAGGAGTAATCTCATAATTTAGTAGCTTAGTAATAGCCATGGTAGTAGACTGGAGGAAGTAATCATAGTCGGTGTTGCTATTGTCTTTGTTCCTATATTGCCCTAGTTCCTGGTCCTGAACTTCACTCGCGCAAGAGGCTCTGGACCCCGGTTCGGGGGACCCCAGAGAAAAAAAGAAGAGAAAAAAAAAGCTAGCCCTTACCAAAGCCTGGATTTTAGTGCAATGACGCGGGACCAGGTAGGTCGACTAGTAGTTAATACAATGAGTAGAATAGAAGCAGCGAAAGTAGCAGTAGCACTTGACATTTCCTGGTCCAGGTAGTGGTAGTAGTACAAGAAAGGTTTGAAATTAGCAGGTAGTGGCACTGGTAGTACTAGGAGCAGTTTTTTTAAGGGTACATATAGTCATTAGGGCAGCAAGCACGCAGTAAGCAGGATGATACAGAATAGTTAGTGTTTGTGGAAGCATGCCTGTTGTTTTTGATAGGGTGGGAGTAGTCAAACGGTCAGAATAAGATATTTGCTTTATTAGCTTACTAGCATCGCTAGAATACATTCATCGCAAAAACAATAGAGTCAACAGATAGCTATGGTAGTGTGGAAGCATGTCATCATGACCACCAGCGTAATAGTCATAGCCACAATCATAATAATATGAAGCACAATATTTTCAAGATCAATATCAGTAATCGGAATAGCTGCAGTAGAAATAATTGTCGAAAAGTTGTAGTAATCCTTCTAGTAGTAATGATAGTAGTAATAATCGTAGGAATAGTAGACGTCCAAACCCTAATGTCGCACACGAAAGCGGGGATCCAATCCTTTTTGCCTTCAGCCGGCTAGCCTGGTTACTTCAAACATTAAGCAAGCTACAAACCAACAGTCAACAATCCCAAACAGTTTGCAAGCAATCGAATACTGGGGCGCACAGGTAACTTGCAAGCATTCTCATAGCACAACAGCTTTCACAGCAGAGCCCTAATCACGCAGCTCAGTACTCACTGCTCACTACTCACCATTCACCTGCAATAATGCTGGCAGTCATCTTCACGCTTTGCACAGGCTGACAAAACAAACATACACTACACAGATAGTTGCAAAGGTGTAGCAGCGGCAGTAGTGAAAATACTGTGTTGTTGAAGTCACTTCAATCACATTCCTTCAAATCACAAGATTGCAGGCAACAGCGCATGCACATGATCGATCACGGTGTTCGTTGTTGCCCTTGTCTCTGTGTTGACGATAGTGTGGAAGTCACCACGCATTCAGCCAATCAGTTCTTTCCTGGCTTTGCTTGGCCGATCCAAATTAGTACTAAGTACTAGTCACTAGTCACTACTCACGATTGCCTCGGCCGCTACCACCACCACCACCACCACCACCACCACCACCACCACCACCACCACCACCACCATGATGGTAACAACCAATACTGTGGCTAGTAGCTGCTAGTACTCCTGCTGCAGATGTGACTGCTGGAAAGCTGCTACTAGAATGATTCCAGGCACTGGCCACTAGTAACTAGTAGTTACTACCAGGTTACTACCTACCAATACTACCACTGCTGTTGTTTCGAAATCTGCTACTGCTCATATTTATCTGTCATTAAACATATCATTACTACTACTGATGCATTTTGTCCATTGAATACTGGTTTTTGCTGTCAGAAGCAGCTATCACTCCTACTATTCCCGGTACTCTTACCCTTGCTTTAGCTGAATGACCACGCTTCTGAATACCATCATGACTGCGCTTGCCATTGCCACTGGTATTACTGCTGCTAATGCCTTATCACCACAGCTTACTATGCATATGTCTGCTACCTATTGCATTTACTAGGGCTACTACTCTGCTTCTGCTGCTGCTACTGAGTATTATTCCTTATACCACTCCTACAAATATGAGAACAAATTAGTACTACTATGCATCAATACAACCATCTACTAGTGATTTCTAATGTAAATACTTGCAAATAACATACTAGCAGTTACCAGCAGCATAATCCACCCATGAGGGGACACCACTAGAAGCATCTCTCATAGGAAACGGTGACAGTATTTGGAAAAGCAGCCAAGAGCTTTGCTTTGTACTTTGACAGAAAGCTTTGCTGCTCTTAATTTTGCCTACAGGGCAACTTATTCATTATCAGTTACTATGGCCATGTCGGCCATGTCGCATGCAGAAACACCAAGCAGTGGTGCCTCAACGGCAACAAGAGGTTAGCGGCTAGCAGCTACCAGCTACCCAAGATGAGCAATAACTGAGGGGAGCATAATGCTGACAATGCACATTTTTTCAAACTTCTTAACCTCGTGCCGCGCAACGGCTATTGGGGCTTTGGGCCCTTCCTTCGAAGTGCTCATGTGTAGTCATGTCCTGGAAGCTAAGCTAATTATTAGCTAGTTTCCTTTCATAAGCGAATCAGGTTCTACGCTGACAGCCTGCGTGTCATGTGCTCCATGTACAGGTTGAAATGTAAACACAGGCAATTGCATTACACTACATGACTACAAGGGGGAGGATTGTGGTCATGCACTTTAATAGTAGCAGTAGTAAGACTAGCAGGATTCATAATGTAGTAGTAATAGAAGTGGGGAATATGAATTACTAGTTCTGAGGAGTTTTGCTGACCAAAAATGTGCCCCGAGCGATCACAAATTAGCCAAATAATCCTACCTAATTCTACCAGACGCACCATACTATAGCCGAGCATGCAACCCTACCCTAGCCTCAGCACCGAACAATGACAGGAACACCGAAGACATTTTTTCTCTCGTTATGCATCTGGATGATTGTGGTCTTGCAGGAAAGCTGCTGTTTGCGTTCTACATATGACAGTAGCAATAATAGTAGTGAACTTTGTTAGGTTGCAAAGAAAGATAATAAAAGTCCAGGACCAAGCTAGACTCTGCTGAAGCCTCATGAAGGTCAGGCGTAGCAACCATGCACAGTAAGTTTCAACAACTCTTTGATGTACAAAGGGGTTTTGCCATGGCCCTGGAATCTGGAATCAAACCTTGCTTCCAGCTATTGAAGCTATGCAGGCTATTGCAGCTAGCAATTATGAAAGATTTAGCCAAACAAAGAAATGCCCCCTTATGAGATAGCAGCAGTCTTCCATGAGCATGCGCTATGTCCAATTATAGCCCATCACTCGTCCAGTACTCACCAGTCAACTCTCAGTGTACAGAAGGCTGCTGCTATCCTGGTACATAGCTGGGCAATTACATGCTCATCCTGCTTAAGTGATCAATACTGAACAGTAGCAGCGAACAGCTCAGCTGACGAAGACTAGCGGCACATTACCAGGAAAACTACCCAAGCATTGAAGTTCATCAGGACACATTTATTCTGAAATTTATGATATTGATATTAACACACATCTGACCTGTCCTTCACAACTTCAGCAACTGGAGGCAAGCACTCGATGGAAAGCATGGAAGGCCAGGTTGTAAGCGGTGAGTTCTGATCTCTCCTTTGCCCAGCAGCCCCTGCAACTGAAAGGCCAAGAAGCTGTGTGGAGCCTGAGAACAAAGGTAACATGGAGGGTGAGAGGGATTTGGCCAACTGCGCAGCTGGCTCGTGCGAGGCTTGTCCCACAGCGCTTGCGCCTGATGTACAAAGGCGATTGCATTCTTTCTGCGCATGCTCAGAAAGACTAGCCATCGTCTTCTCCCATTCCTTCTTTTCTTGCAAGCCCTGCATCTTGCAAGCAGCAACAACTCCAGACATCTCTTTGTCCAGCAATTCAGGGGCAACGATTTGTAAACGCTTCTTGCGAGCATGCTTTCTAGCTCTAGCTCCAAATGATGGAAAGCCAGCCCTGCGTAAAATGGTTCCCATCCTGCCCAACTCTTGCAAATCACGCCACTCATCAGAACCATCCGCTTTGATCCGCTTGTATTCTGCACTGAGTTCTCTGCTCTTGCCAAACCCCGCTTTGCGTTGGTGCAACATAGCCCGCCATGCGCCACCCCCGCAGTGGAACTTTTTCTTCTTCTTTTCATGTCGTCTTCGCCTTGCCTCAGCTTTAGGCAAAAGTCCCCTGGCTTCAAGCCAGTCATGCCGGTGCTTCACCATACTTCGAGTTATGGTCAACGAAGATAATGACTCCAAACTCATGGTATTCGCCTGGCAGGAGCGGATGCTGTTGATTCTGCGAGCGGCTGCATGCCGGGCTTCAACCCCGGCTATGTCCAAGGCAATAAGTTCTGCCAGGGATGTTACCATGGCGCATCCTTCAAGGGACGTCAAAGCTTTTGGATCTGGAAACTTCATTAGCAGCTTGGTGGTGGGTTCATCATACATGCAAGGTGCATCCTGAAAGACTTGTTCAGCCCTCCCTGTCATGAGCAACTCGAACAACCTCAACGGATATCCAAGATCTCGGCCCATGAGCATTTGGATTGCACCACCTGCTGTTGCAATCATCCGGAAAAGTAAAACTCGTGTCCTGCGGGTCATGTGGCGAATTGGCAGCGCAGGAACAGTGTCACGAAACTTGCCATTCAGCAAACTCAAGGTCTCCACTGTCAACTGAGCAACAGCAAGAACACGATAATCCCGTGGCTTGCCCTGCGCCACAAGACTTTGCTGTTTCCTATCCCAGTTGATGCCAGCTTGTTCCAACAACTTGTGCATCAGATGGAGGCAAGGAATCATACAACTCCGCATGCACACAAGAGCAGCCCCAACATCATCACGATCCCCCCACTTTGCACAGCGAAGCTTCATGGAGGCATTTACCTTCTGCCAATCAAGATTACCAGTAGCACGATCGAGCAAATCTCTCTCTGAATCAGCAGCAAGAAAAGGGTTATATTCGGCTGAGCCGGCCCAACCCTCAGCTCCAGGATCTTGAGGCTCAGGCAGGTGCGACTCTTCTGCCTGGGGCCCATGTGGAACCACAGTGGACCCCCACCCAACCTGAAACATGTGCAATGTTGCTGATGGCCTGGGCGCTTCAACTGTCGCTGGCAAGCCATTCGGTGCTCCCCACTGACTCAACAAGGGCTTTAGAAGGTTGTGAAATGAGCAAAGCAATCCTGCCCAGTTGATACTGCATTCTCCACCAATCCATCTCGAACGTGGATAAATCGGGCAAACTGTCGGTAGAAGTAAGGGGATTGCAAGGTGCTTGTACAAGCAAAGAACTCGCTCCCTTGGAACTGGCTCCTTTGCCCAGAATTCCACTTTGTCTTCATTTTGTATGTCCCCCGCAAAAAAAACCGAAAGGACACATTTCTGCAATGCTAAACGCTTCTGCGGCAACTTGCCATGCTCATTGCACTTGCCACTCAAATAGAGGTCGAAGACTGCATTGCGGTGTTCTGCATACTCAGGAGGCGGCTCACCCAACTGAATGTCAAGCTTTGAATCTATAATGTTCAGAAGCAGCCTCCGAAGTTCATTGCGACTGCCACCTCCCCGCATTGCCAAAGCACAATGAAGAAGGCCTGAAATGTGTCTCTCAACATGATCGAACTGCTTGGATTGCACTTGCGAAGCCTTGTGAACCTGGCAAAGGAAATGGCTGTTAACAGAACTTCTGCTTTGACTGCTAATGTCCACCTCAGCCTTGATGTTTGAAGTTGCTCGATCTGTACAAGGCAGAGAAAATGTCATGCCAGCTTTCCGCTCCACGTCTTGCAACGATGCAACCAAACCTTCGGCCTCTGTTTGTACACGCTTCGCATTCTCGGCAGAAGCACTATCAACACATGACATAATGGTTGGCAAAGTGAATCTCATCAGCATACGCTGCCCAGAAGCCTTATTTGCCATAACAAGCCCCAGAGTAAGCTCTGTCTGAAAGATTTTGGCAACCTCGGTCGAAACATGCTGCTTCCCAAACTCCTTCTGAATCTGCTGTGGTTTTGTTTCCCTGATGGCAATGCGAGTGGGGGTCTCATCATAGCGCCTGCGCTTCACAACTGCCAACAACTTCCATCCACGTTCCCCCTGTGAGGTCGCTTGCTGACACTTTGACATCATAAACCCCGCAAGCTGCCCAGAAAATAGAAGGCAGCATGATGCAACACGCTTCTCGTCTAGGCTCAAGGTGTCACGTGAACCTGCCTTCGGCATCAACTGCTGTTGGGTTGAAATGTTTAAGAGCGGCGTCCTCTCTACCAGGAAAGCAGCAGGGCTGTCCTGTGGCTTTTTGTCTATGATTGCTGGTGCTGCCACATTTCTGCACAAAGCGCGCCACAGCCTACGCCAGCCGCCACTGGTACCTCAACTGGCTGAGTTGACTTGCATGGTCTTCCTCTGCCACGTCGGGCTGCAGGAACTGCAGCTGCTTCCAAGGGCTGAGCAACAATGCCCCAACCATCATCAGTGGCATCCATTGCGCACTCATTGCATTGGACGTGTTGAATCTTCTTTGGCCTGCCCTTGAATTTCCAAACAATTTTCCAACAGTCAGTGGCAGTGGCATGAATTAAAATCTGGCAAATGTTACATGTGCACTCCAAGTTTCTGGAATGGTTATGCTACTGAGTAGAAGGTCAGGAACAACCATGATTACCAGATTCAATGCGCCAAAAGCTGAGTCAGGATAAATTGCTACATTGACAGCTATGGCAGGAATGAACCACACCCACACAGAAGGTCACACACAAACCTGCACCTGTAACAATGCAGAATGAGACTCACAGTGTCTGCTTCATGCCGGTTTCCCATAACCCTGACCGTCCTGGGCCTGGAGATCTGCGCAAAGGCAGACATATCCATGTTCTGGACGTGGATGTGATACCCAGGCTGAAGGCCAGCGCTCTGCAGCAACATCAGGTACCTGCGGGGGTTCTAAGTGTTCAGGGTTAACCATTAGCTTGAATGGTGAGGTTTCCATTGTAATGTGAGTGGGCTAGGCTCCGCTAGGCTAACGGATAGCAGGTTGCACGATTTAGGAGCTTAGGAGGCATCAGCCTGGTGGCAGGAACATAATATGATTAGGGATAACGGATCAATGCTTGACTAGTTGAGGGGACTTGTAAGGTTTGCAGTTTGGGATGTGGAATTGACAGGATTGCATACCTGAGCTCAACTTCCTGTTCAAACTGCAAGAGGATAATGGTCTGAATGAGCCCACACACAATGGAACCCTCCATGAGCATTCGTGGCAAAAATGACACTGCACAGGCTCTCCATGGATTCGGCTCTCGATGAACCCCAGAAGAAAGGCACTGACCCAAGCTGCACGCAAAGCCTGCATCCTACGCCCTACACTTCCCTGTTCAAGGCTGGACCTGGTCATGTACGAAAAGCGCATTTGTTAATGTTGTGCCCTGACTGTGCATGGCTGATTCTAGTGATTTCTGGTAGCAGGGTAGCAGCGTAGCAAAACCTGAAAGCTGACAGGCGACCAGTGATGCTCCCATATTCTGCTCCTTCTCAGGATTGAGACGTGGAGTGTAAGGCCTAGAAAGGGCAGGACCTGGCAACCCAGTAGTAGGACAATACTCGTGACTAGTGACTAGAAAGACTAGACTAGGACCCATGAAGTAGTTACCAAACCAGAGCTATAATAAAAATTTCCCCATGGCTGCTGCTCACTGCTACACTGCTACACTGATGGAAACGCGCTGAGGAGCTGGCCTGTCAAGAGGTGACTCGCTGATCTCGTCTGATTCACTGGCTGCAAAGCCACACACTTGTTCAGCAACGGCTGCTGCCGGCTGATGCGTTTGCAACCACGCAATGGAATCTTTGAACATGACGTCATAGGCACTGTGTGCACGCATACTGCCTGCTACTTGGCGCTTGCATCTCATGCTGCTGTACGGCGGGCATGGACTTCCATATACTGCTAATGAAACCCCGCATGGAATCTCGCATTGCTCACGACTAGGATGCAAGCAACAGCTCACACCTGTGGTCTGGTCAGACATTGTGTGGTGCATGTGCTGTATGTTAAGGCCAGCATTCGCAGCCTGGAACGCCCGGTACTGCTTCTGCGGCTCTGAAGTGCCGACGCACACGAAAGGGATCCCCAAGGCCTGAGTGGAAGATACAGTAGCCAGGTGAGGGATTTGTGTGACTGAGGTTCCTTGTGGAGGGAATAGTGGCTCCAGTGGCTCAAGTGGATCTACTTAATAGAAATCACCCCACAATACGAATGCTAATAATACCTACACTGACAAGGGCCAGGAGGAATACATGAAAAGCATAGTAGTAGCAAGGAATGGTTTCTTGCAGCTTCAGCATCTACAATCCCATGCACAACATCACCGAAGCCTGGAACACAATCAGAACCCGACACTATTACACTATTACAAGTAACATTGTGTCACTCAACACAAATACATCATCGCAACGCAACTGCTTTGCTGGATTGCATGATTCAAGAATGTCCCCCTCGAACCTAGGACCTAGAAACTGGAAAAATTGTCCTGGCTGATTCTATGTGGACTCTACCTGGCAAACCGGCGAATCTGATCCCAGCTCAAAACACAAACCGACTTCCCAGGGCCATCACCTTCATGACCATGGCTTCCGCGCAGGATGCAGAACAAGCATAGAGCAGGGTTCTCGGAGTCTTAGGCGGCATTGGACGCTCAAAGCCACTGCAGTGGCTCTTGATGGTGTTCACCCACCACAAGCTGTTGTCTGGCAGGCTATCCGATGCTGAAGTCTCCGAACGGCAAGCATCTGCTATTTCTGACATTTCCACGAGGCTCTCCTGCGAAGAAATCAACTCTTCTTGGCAGTCAGCCCACCCATGCTCCACAGGGAGCGCCGTAGCCGACATCGCCCTTTGCAGCTTGCAGCAGCCTGCAGAATCTGTAAAGCAAAGTCCAACTTCTGTTCAGCGACCAACCCAGGCACACAGTAGCAGCTACCCTGCACCCAGGCCCAGAAAAAACAACGCAGCTGTAGGCAGAGCCAACGGCTATGGGCGCATGGCGGATCCTTCCAAAATTCCTGATCGAGCCAGCCAAAAATGGAAAAACACAATTTGGTTGAGCTGGCTGGCACCAGAATCCATGAAAATGACATTCTCGATCATGCGTGTTTCCAATGAATCCAACACTGCATCGAATTCGCTACCTGCTACAACTAACGCTAACCGCTAACCGCTAACTGCCCCCTACTGTTTTGGGTCCCTTGGGGGAAAATTCTTGAACAATAACAAACATACAATGTGACATACAAGAGAAGACCAGAGTGCCTAATGGAACTGAAAATGAATACGCTGTGGTACATTGACATCAGCAAATGCAACCTGTTTTGCTGAGCTATTGTCAAATTTGAATCTGGGCCAACAATGTTAGTCAGTTACTCAGGGTCTATCTACAAGGTGAGCAAAGCCCTGCCCACCGACCTACCAGGGCCTACCAATCCAGAAATACTGAGTTTGCACATCATCCTGCAACTGCAGCCCTGATTCTGAAATCTAGGAATCTGGGAGCGCAGGGAGTCTGATAGATGGCCAATGGCCCGAATACAATTACAAAACTTGGGTTTGGAGGGGGCCCAATTTTGTGGGTCTGTTCATGGTGCCTGTGTCAATCACCTCTTCAGGCCACAGAAGACGATACCAATTACATTTACATGCCTTGACAATGACTGAATGACTACCTTGACATGCTTTGATCATAGCTGACAATCTGACAGTGTGATACTCGGATGCTCAAAAGAACACGAACCTAGCTAGCTCAAGCAGTACCAGGGTCCCAGCAGCGATTGCAGAGTCTGATTCAAGTAAATACAGTCGTGTCGCTTGCTGCATAATTTCCCAACATATTGGCAGTGCACAGGAAGAACCTACAAGTGCAACATCTTAGCAGGCCTGAACTGCTCATGTTTTACAATATGCCAATACGTCGCCTTGAATGCTGCCACCGATCAATGTCAAAGGTGGGTCCGAAGTGTGGCTTGGTGTGGGGTTGTAAGGTAGGTAGGATCAGAAGGCATTCTAGATTCTAGATTGCGGAACCATAGGAGCTGTAATGAAAGTAGTCTGAGGAGGGATCAACAATTAAGCATGCTAAACGGCTAAACAATGTGTTATGTCTACATTGCCAGCTCCTACAAGGCGCATGATTAAAAACATGTCTTGTTTCTTGGGGCAAATATTGCTGGAGTGTATCGCAACATATGTAGCAATTTTCTTGAAGTTGCTGTTGCATGACAGCTTTTGTTCTCTCAGCACAGATCTTCTGACGAAACCTATGCAGCTTATGTTGTTTTGAAATTGCTTGCGTGTTGTCTTGGATTGTATCGCATCTGGATTCACATGTATGCCTGTTGCCTGCACTTGCCTTGGAAATTCCAATTTCTTCCAGATATGTTTGGTATTGATATCTTGTTCCATTTTCCCAAATGTGGGCTACCGGCTAGTGGCTAGCGGCTAGCTGGCCACATTGCTTCAATTATTCTGATATGGATTTTCATGCATGAGGTATATTGAACATGTTTCATGACCTCTCGAGGATTCCAGTCAATTGTATATGTGTCACATTTTCTGACCCATGACCCATGTGTCACATCTCCTCCACACTTGTCAAATGTCCAGCGACATGTTCCAACGCCCACATGTTTTGCCACACCTTATCGTCTCACTTGCATCGGCTGTGTGTTCTGTCATTCTTTTTGTGTTGTGCGAAATGTTTATCATGTGGTTTCTATTCTCGCTTGTGTGCGCAGGTCGTATATATTCTGGAACAATAACATATTTTGCACATGTTTCGCAATTTTCTCATTTGCGCGCACACTTTCTGCAAATTCGCAATCATATTTCACAACACTTCTCTTGATAGCCACATGTTCCAAATTCTTTTCACATGTCCATTCACATTTTTCAACACATTTCTCTCGGTAGCCACATGTTTCACATTGCTTCAGATTTCAAAACACATTTTCTGCACATTCCACATGTTTGGACAATCCCATTTCTCATCACATTTTTCACATTCTTCACATGATTCCACACTTGACACACTCGTCACATTAATTGCACATGTCCCTTCATATTTTCCACACTTCTCATGTTGTTGCAGTGGGTATCAAATGTCAAGTCACATGTTTCACAGTTTTCACAATGCTTCATATTTTTCACGTTTTCACATTATTCACATGTCTTTCACATTTCTTTCACAATTCTGTCACATGTCTTCACATTTTCTTCACATTACTTTGACATTTTCATTCACAGGTATCACATTTTTTCATGTGTTCCATGACATTGACTTCATAGTTTAATCACCTTTGGTTTAAGGCCACTTTTGTTTCGCATTTCTCCACATTTTTTTCGAATTTATTTCACATTTTTTTCACATTTATTTTCAGATTTATTTTCAATGTCACAATTTTTCAGATTTTTTCACATTTTCCATGACATTTTCTTCATATTTTTAATCATCTGTGGTTTAAGGCCACTTTTGTCTCGCATGTCTCCACATTTATTTCACATTTATTTCACATTTTTTCACATTTTTAGAACATTTATGTTCACATTTATTTTCTAGGTCACATTTTTACATTTTTTTCACATTCATTTTCACATTTTTTTTAAGGTCACAATTTTCGTCACATTTATTTCACATTATTTTCACATTTATTTTCAAGGTCACATTTTTTCACATTTGTTTTCACATTTTTTTCACATTTTGAATATTTTTAAAAATCCCTTCGCCTTGTAGGAGCCGGCGGCATAACCCTAAGACCCAAACCCTACACCCAAATCAAATACAGTCTGAATGACTGAATTACTCCACCCCTCAACCCAACGGGGCTGAATACGTGATGTAGACCCATGATCAATAAACCCCCTCTTTTTACGGGTCTAAATATGACGATCCCTTTTTCTAATCCCTATTAAGGGGTTAGGGGAGGGGGTCTATTAATCAGGAGTATGGGTTATGTAGGGCTCTAGATGGAGGACTCTTGGAAGCGTGCGCGGTGTTCGGAGGTTGCCTTGTTTTGGTTTAGGGTTTAGGGTGGCGAGCAGGAGTTTTGAGCTTTGAGGGTTTGGGGTTCTTTTGGCGGAGAGTTTGTCTGCTGAGCCTTCCTAGTTTTGAGTTCAAGCGAGGCTGCAACCTTTCGATTTCAAGGGCTTTGGTTAATGGATTCAACGTCAGAAGGTTTCAACCTTCGGTTTTTGGTTTTCTTTTCAGTTTTTTGTTCTTCTGAACCCCCCATGGCAAGGTAAACCTTACCAAGATCTTTTAACTGCAGTACCTCGTGAGGCAAGCATATAGCGACCCTTACCAGCAAGCATCGCACAATCCCAAACACAATCATGCTAAAGGGCCACATAGGCGCCCCTAGCATTCAACATCCTCCTAGTCCCTTAAAGTTATATGAAATCTAGAACCCAGTACAGCTGTTCTGAAAACGCCGGTATCGAACAATGCAGATGCACCTATCCTTCCAGAGCCCCAAAACTCACTAAGCCAGAATCAGTCTTAAGCACTTGCCTGCCGCCATAAGTTTTTTTTGTTCCCTAAAATAAATAACCCAACTCTATCAGAGCACAGGCTTCATTTATTGTTAGGGGGATACACTTCAAACCTAGTCTTGTTTGTCAGACAACCTGATGCCCTTTTTCAACCGTTTACATCTCCATGAAGTCAAGCTTCTTTAGGTACAGCAGCCTGGAGGCACCCCTAAACCCGAGAACTTGGACCTAACCTTATACCCAAAAACACGAAGTGAGGCTTCTTTGGGTCGCCAGGGGGCACAGCAGTGTCAACTTGAATGAGTGCATCTCTGAGGTCAACTGCCATGCGTCTGAGAGTTTAGGGTCTAGGGTTTAGGGGTCAAGGACTGGGCTGCTGTTAGGGATGTTAAATCGAGTGCCCAGAATGGAGAATCAAATGGATGTTTGAGATTGAATTGGAAACTGGCCTGATAAATGGATTTGCGGAATTTCATGTTTTTCATAATGGGTTCCTTTCAAGGTGGTCACAAGAGTTGTATGGGGCCATGTAGGATTTTTGATTAAGTTACCACAGCCTGGATCCATGGTAAACCGTACGACTTCCTTGTAGAAAATCAGTTAAACCCAAACCCTAAACGCAACACGCGTACCCAGCTTGTTATTGAGATCCATTCTTCAGGACTTCTAGGGTTGTATACGGGTTTATAGGGCTTGAGAATTAGGGCATATGGGGTTCATGGTAATTCTAACCTGATTATAATTGGTACCTATGATCATTGTTCGGGGACTTCGGGGGCTGATAGTTGGGTAATGGTTGCCGCGAACCTCCAAGTACAGCGAAAGGGTGGAGAAGCGTTTGGGGCTTTAGGGCTTTAGGGCTGCATCGAGGATCGGCATAGGCCTAGACCTTAAACCCTAAGGCCCACAAGCTAAAGTAATTCAGGGCTGTTTGTGGTGGGACCATGGCAATCCTATGCGAAAGGCTGAAGCTGCGGTGAAATAGAACTGGCGGTGGTGCTTGCGTTAGTCTTGAAGCCATCTACTTCGCTCCCCCTAGACTCCTAAACCCCACGCCCTCGCCCGAAACTTCAGTTACCAAGTGCATAGATTCCATAATGCTTCCTTAAGGATTTCCACTAGAACTTGTACCTTATACTAGAGGTGCCCTGAAATTGTAGTGCTTATTTCACCCTCGATGGACATCTAAGGTTCGTTCTTGACAGGGTTCCAGGGCAGATAGGGTATAGGAGCCTTAAACCCTAAACCCTAAACGGTATAGGGCAGACTAGGCAGCTGTCAAGTGCCCACCTGTACTGTATTGGCTTTTCTGTTGGCAGCTGTAGCACGAGCTAAGCCCTCCCCACAACCCATGAAGCGGTTTTCACCAGAGCACAAGACAAGCAGAACCTGGAGGAAATTTTGCACCCCTGTATAACCCCAATAGTGGCAATTCCAATCTTTTGGGGATGCGAGGTGTTGCAAGATTTTCCTCCATCCACCGTAACACGTGCTAAAAATCAAAAAAGCCCACAGGAAATCCTGATTAGGGACCTCGATAAGTAATTTCTCTCTCCCACTATATCCTTAGGGTCCATAATAAGCATACCCTGATTTTGACAACACTTTACTTGGCCCCAGCTTTTGCATCGAGAATCAGCCGATCACATGCCAGTGTAGATATAGCCTAGCATTCTGGCTCAACCTTAGAACAGTCCCCAAAGAGTCGAATCTTAGCCATCATATGCCCTACATAAAGATCCTTTTTTTCACTGTCGCAGGGTGCTCTCTCGCACTGCGATCACAACTTAGAGAATTCAGAGTAGGCGCGCGCGCCAGGTTCAAGAAAGCATGTCGTTGCTCCGAGAGGAGACACAGGCAATTCGCATTGACTATATAGACGTGCTGCAGCAGGTACAGTATCTTGCTTGCCTTTGGCAAGTGTTTTGAATAGACTGCTTTGGCCAGCTTCATCTTACTGCCATCACCGCCATCAGCCCGGCCACCGTTGCTAACCCCACCACTGCTGCCACGGACAACACTACCGCCACCGCTGCTACCCCGCCATCCTCACTACTATCCCCGCCGCCACCACAACCGCCACAACCCAATTTCAATTTCAACCGTCATCAACATCAACGTTGCCTCGATTACTTGCGTGTGTCATCGCAATAAGCGGACGATGCAGCTAGCAGCCACGGCGAAAATGATATTGAAACGGGCACTACAAACCATGAGACATGAAAAACATGCACGAGACGTTTCTTTCCACGACCCTACTTTTACCCCCACCCTAAGTCCTGCTGCCACTGCTGCTCCACATTCACAGTTACTGCCCGGCTTCTGCCACCGACGCTTTACTCCCCTACATCGACCACCAAGGTATCTCGGGCACTGCACACAAGTCACGGTCGATCAGGCAGTGATTGCTTCCTTACCTGAGCTGGTTGAGGACTTTCAGCAATCATGCCTTGCAGGGCTTTGTAAGGTTAGAGTCTAAGGCACAAGGAAAGGACCTGTAACGCAACACGTTTAAGCCGCTCAACACATACCGAGCGCCCATTGCGTACTGCCATAGGTATCCCGACTTTTCTGCGTTGTGTCTGAAACGGAATTCAACACCTATGCACTTGTCTTTCTTCCGAGACAGGTAGCAGTGCTGCACTTGATTTAGAAGCAGTGGGCTTGTTCAAGCTTTGAGGCAGCTGATATGGTACTTCCGGGGACGCCTTCTGACGGTAGAGTCATCATACCATGGGATTTTCCAGAAGCCGGTGTCCTTTATAGGAGCCCCAAAACACACCTTCCACTCCCCCCAGTTTTTGCAAATACACCCAACCAAAGCACGATCCTTCTCATCCAGACCCCTAGAACCATATAGTCCCCCTTAAGTAGATAGAATATGGCTTTGGGTACATTATAATAAGATCCCCCTATACCCCATATTCTATCTACTTAAGGGGGACTATAAACCCAATATATACCCTATTATAATATGATAGTTTCCATGTTCTTTTCCATTATCCCTATATTTAACTCAATAATAAACCTAGAACCCTAAACCCATAAGGGTTATGTAGCATTTTGGGCATCGACAGTAGGGATCCCGCCGGCAACCTTGAGCTCGTGAACTTTAAGCCCAAAAACACAGTTTCGGGTTTTAGGGTTCAGGGTTAGGGTTTAGGGTTTAGGGTTTCGGGTTTTAAGGTTCAGGGCTTAGGGTTTAAGACTACAATGCGGCCCGAATATACACAATATACACCCAAGCTTATAAGGCCCAATAAGCTCTAATCAGCAGATGGCCGCCATACTTCTGAGACATCCCCACTGATGTGGGCCTAAGCTTGACAACCGAAATCCTGAGTGCTACTGCTGCCCAAAAAGTCTTGCATGACCTTCCTTACATGCCTGAAACCCTGACACGCATGGAATTCTAGTGGTTAGAGCATAATGAAGACATACAAGCTTTTTAGCGCCAACCACCCGCCAACCCCGACCCAGCGCCCAAAACCCTGCCCCTGATAATATCAAAGGACCCTAAACCCTAAACCCTAAACCGCGTTGTAGGACCATTTTATGGCTTCGATGTCAGCTTGGGGGAAGGTAGACCCCCAAACCTGACCTGCCTAAAACCTTATCCCTAAGGGTCCAAGGACCCAAATCATAGGCTTCCTTTCCAGTGGTTATAGGGGCATATATAGGGATATTAGGGGACTATGGTATTTGGGCCCTAAAACCCTACTATTTGGGTCCTGGGACCCTCAGGGTAAACCCTTTTTGGAGGATGAGCTGGGTTTGGAATGCAAGCCGCCGCATATCTTGAATCTTACGCCAGCACAGAAGGAGCGGCTGACATTGGAAACTTCGGGGATGAAACTAGGGTTCAGGGGTTATAGTCCCTCTTAAGTAGATAGAGTGTGGCTTTGGGTATATTAGAACTTGATTTCCATATACCCCATATTCTATCTACTAGGGGGCGGGTTTAGGTTCTAGGGTTTAAAGTTTTGAGGTTTAGGGTCTGGGGTTTAAAGTTTTGAGGTTTAAGGTCTGGGTTTTAAAGTTTTGAGGGTTAGAGTCTGGGTTTTAAAGTTTTGTGGTTAAGTGTCTAGGGTTTTAAGCTTTGAGGTTTAGGGTCTGGGATTTTAAGTTTGGAGGTTTAGGGTCTAAGTTTTTAAGTTTTGAGGTTTGGGGTCTGGGGTTCAAAGCTTTGAGGTTTAGGGTCTGGGGTTTAAAGTTTTGAGGGCTTGGGTCTAGGATTGAAAGTTCTGAGGGTTAGAGCCTTGGGCTTCAAAGTTTTGAGGTTTAGGGACAGGGGTTTTAAGTTTTGAGGTTTAGGGTCTAGGGTTTTAAGTTTTGAAGTTCAGGGTCTGGGATTTAATTTTTTGAGGTTTAGGGTCTAGCGTTTTGGGATAGAGATTAGGGGCTAGGATTTGGGGTTCAGGGATAAGGCTTCAGGGGTCAATTCTTAGGGTTCAGGGATAGGGGTTCAGGACTTTAGGGTTGAAATTGCAGGGCTAGTTTTGGGGTTTAGGGTTTAGGGTTTAGGTTCAGGTATCAGGGCTTGAGGGTAGGACCCTAAACCCCGAACCCGGCCTGGGGCTTGAATGGGCTACTAGCAGGTTGGACCTCTTCGGGTTGTTCTCGAAATTCTGGGCCGCTTTTGATTATGGATTATATTGCGACACCTAGGATTCGGGGTGCCAAAATGGGACCCTAATTTTGGGACTACCCGTTGATTTAATCAAACTTTGTTGATTCATTGCGCTGAAGTTTTGCAATATGGGGAGGGCTCTTTGAAATGGGTCATGGAAAGTCTTTCCCCGTTACAGTAATCGTTAATATTAGGAATGTATATAGCCCCCTAGTAAAATCCCTTGAAGGATATTGACCCAAGAACTGGGGCATCCTGCGAGGTATCAGCAACAAAACGGAACTGGAGCGTTTCAGTTACAATGGAGGACTAGCACTCAGACCAAGCGGATTTGGCGCTTGAGTAACAGGCAAATGCACAGCCGGTTTTGTAGAATTCAGGTCAGGGCTTAGGGGTTCCCTCAAACCATTAACCCAAAAGTTTTAAGCTACAATGCCAGGAGCTACGGAAGCTTCTGGAACTGACGCTCACCCACCTGGACTTCATGTGGCTTTGTCTGAATCGTAGACGTCCCAGATACTTCTGATAGTAGTAATAGTTTAACATGTGATATAGCACCCGCAAGACTGGAAATGGTCTATCAGCACGTGTATTTGGGAGACCTTAATGTTATCCATTGCAAAAAGCAAAGGCAATATTCCAAATCAAGGGCTCCTTAAAGCATGAAGTTTTATCAACGGCGGAGGAAGAAAGCTCCAAATCCTTGCTCCTGCGGCTGGCCTACCGACATCAGCAAGAACAGCTTGTAGTGAACACCGTCTTTGACACAACGATTCTTTTGAGGCCCGTATCACCTCTAAGTCATGTCGCGGCTTTAGGCAAATCCCCACGCGAACCCCAGGATCACCAAGGATATATACATATATATATTTATATATATATATACATATATATATGGCAAAACTGGCTATGGCAGAAACCAGAAACTTCAGGTCATTTTTCACTCGCAGACACCACTCGAGAGAAAGAGCGGGAGGGAGGGAGGTAGGGAGGGGGGGAGAAAGAGAGAGAGAGGGAGACAGAGAGACAGCGACACAGAGAAACAGAGAGGCAGAGAGACAGAGAGGCAGGGAGAAAGAGAGAGAGCGAGAGAGAGAGAGCGAGAGAGAGAGAGATAGATCTGGGATTTCTAAGCAACAGGTCTGCGGAGTGGTGGGGTGTTAGCTCCCTGGTATTTAAGGAACGAGGGACTTGGCTTGGTATGCAAGAGGGGTTATAGGGACTACGAAAGGAAAGGACATTCCTTAGTTCCCTACGAAGCACTAGATATTTAGAGGAGCTAGATAGGGTTCGGGCTTTCCGGGTGTAATGGTGCCGGTTCAGGGGTTCAGGGATTCAGGCTCCGGGGCCTTTGTTGCAGGGTTTCGGGATGTGTAAACCACATGTCTTTTTGGCTTCCTGGGGTGGGCGATGATTTGTCCACTGTTTTGGATCCAGGTAGTGACTTAGAGCAGTACTTTGCCAATAACAGTTGGAAACAACAGCTTTCAAATGGGAGTTTCCAAAAATCAGGGGGCCCTTGTTGTCCTAAACCCTGAACCCTTTACTGAGGATTCTAGCATGTTGCAGAAAGGGGTCCCCTGATCTATGGAAACTCCCAGATATTTGGTACACAGCTCCGCATGACTTCAAGCCCTGAACATCTTGAACTCTAACACCTGAACCCATTAGGGTTTAGGGTTCCATGAATCAGGTGCCAAATTATGGAGGATTGCTCCGATTTCTGGCTAATGCTGCCTTGGCTGTGTTTGCAAATCCTGTCGATGTTTGGGCTTTCGAGCTGAGTTTTTGAAGCTTAAGGTGTTGTTAGCTGTTCAGGGTTTAGGGTTTAGGGTTTAGGTGTGATTATAGGGTTTAGGGTTTAGGAAATGCTGCTGAATGGGCAATGTGTCCGGCAGATACGCTGGTACAGCTTGTCACAGAATTTTTGGTAGGTAGCAATAGTCAGTAGAAGAAGAAGTAGTAGTAGTAGGATGAAAAGCTAAAACCCTCAACCCTTATCCCTGAGAAGACAAGAAACACCAGGCTGCATCAGGCAGAGCTACAGTTGAAGAAGCTTGACCGGGAGGCCTGCATGCTTTGTGGGAACCCAAGCTACTGGGCTGTTAAGGAACCTTATGTTAACTTAAGGTTTAGGGTTCAGGGTTACCATTACAATGGAACCATATCATGTGCTATATGTCCGCAACTTCCCAGCCCAGGCCTTGACAAGCGCCGGCGGAATGGCAAGACGTCGCTGCACAGCTTTTGCGAGCACTTGCAGTCTTTCTGCGCTGTGTACTCTGGCACGCTGGGCCGGTTTCAAGTTCCAGTTCCCGGCAGTCCGGGGCTTTTTGAGGCAGGCCTCACCCTTGAGACTTCTCAAAGGGAAGTGTATCAAGGCTAGCACGGGGACTTCCAGTGCTGGTCACCGGTCTGTTTGTACAAATTGTGCGAGCAGTGTCTCGCGCGCACGTGTAGCAAATCTTCTAATTCGTGTTTCAATGATGTCTGCTTTGAGGCTGGCCACTGCACTGTAGATTTATTCGCTATAGGGGAATAGGAAGGAACAAGTAGCTTGTCTCTTGTAAGCCCCTTGTGCATCTGATCTCCAGTGGTTTATAGGGATCAGAGAAAGTGCCTCGGCGTTAACTTACAGGACCTGATCCGTAAAGCAAGTGTGGGCAAGAAAGACACAACCCAGCCAATATGAGACTGATGAGGGGACCACCAGTCCTGTGCAAGGTCTACTTCAAGGTTCGTGGGTAGTAAGATGTGGCAATAACTAAATGGGATATCTGCTATAGTGACATGATTTAGGGGGCTGGTTCCGTCCTTCTTTGAACTATCTCTGAACCTGTAACTGGAGATAGGCAGTCCAGGCACAAGCTTTGGGGCAACAGTGGCCAGGATATCAAAACTCAGTACAATGCTCATTATGTAGTAAGTTTTCAACGTTTTGGGTCCCTCTCGGGGCGGCAGCGTTTGAAAGTACATTATCGCGGGGGCCTTGTGTGTAGACCGTTCTAGTGCCACAAGCTCGGGTTGCATGGTCTCCACCATTGGGCGTTTGATCCATAACAGGTATTTTTGAAGGTCTTGGTGCAGGGCTTACACTTTAGGCTGTTTTGAGGGTATCCCATCTCGGGGGGGACCTTCGTCTTGCGAAACATTTGACCAGGACGCACACCCATCGGCTACAAAATGCTGAGACTTTGCCTGCTGATACCACAGTTTCCAAACATTAAGGGTCGCACATATGAACGACTTTACCTCCATACACTGAAACCCAAAACCCTTAAACCCCGTAGTGCAGGAACCCCCAGAAAGAGGAACGGTCATCTTAGGAAAGCCAAGGCTGCTGCGACCAGGGAGAGCAGCCTTCACATAAGCTACAGTCTAAAATCCTGGTATCTCCCTTAATAACCCATATATACTATATTACTCCCCTACATAATCCCTTAAATAACCTCCTTTACCAAGTTTAGTGTGATCACACAGGTGATTCCCCAACATGCTCCAGGGGTTATTTTAGGGCAGTCCTTGCTTGCCAAGACCCAAACAAGAACCCGCAAAGAAGGCCATAGAATCCCCAATCATGGATACTCACGTCATGATAATGTGGCACCCGATTTAATGGAGGGGTCCGGAATAATGAAAAGTT
>CAJNIZ010043549.1:0-30237 GCA_905231905.1 Symbiodinium pilosum | reverse complement strand
GGCAAATTTAGGGGAGGCCGCCGTATTAAAGAGGAACGGTAATTGTTCGGGGGGGGTGACTCCCTATCATTAAACAGGGTCCAACATTATTGGGTAATTGCAGGCCCTAGGTCCTAGGTAGTAGGATGGGCCGGGAAGTGCCAATGGTATGTAAGAGTAATGCTATCACGAATATACACCGTATTATGAACTCTATTGTGGATGGGGGAAATCTTGCTTTGACACCCGAGGCATTCCTGTGTTTTTGTTGGATCCCAAGTGGTGCAAGTTTTTCTCATGCACCGTGGTGTTGCAGTGATATAGCCTCAACAACAAATGATTACTTCAACACTGGCTGTGCGAAGACAGATTGGAGCAGGACTGATACTACGGTGGATGCTAAGAACCCTGCACGACCCTAAGTACCATAAACCTTGGGAATAATTGTGCTAAAATATACCAAGGTGATGCAGGATTTGCAGTATCAACAGTAGCTCTTATTAACCCTGACGTGGATGCAAATCTCAATCGACTGAAGGTCGCGAGGGCAGCTACCAAAACAAAGCTTTAATCAGCATTCTAGTAGTTCTATGTTCATTATTGTTACTACTATCACTGTAATTACGAATATTGCTATTCCCACTAACGCTACAAGTACTACTATTATTTCCAGTACAGTATTACTGGTATTAGGAAGAACTTCTGTTCTTTACTAAAAGCGTGCCTAAAGCAATGGCGCATGGCAGACTTCTGCATGTGGTTCTTAAATCAAAGGATCTTAAATCAAGGGACTGGCCTTTGTCCAAGGTACATGAACACCTTAAACCCTAAGCCTTAAACCCTAAACCCTACACCCTAAAACCCTAAACCTAAACCCTCTAGTGTTTAGCAGCCCTGATAAGCATTGCGAGCAGTAGGAAGACCGACCCTCCCGCCAGAGGGTCCCCTGCTCACCCCCCAGACGAACCCAGGGGTAATAGAGGGATAATGGAGGAAACAACTATTTCAGGTTTAGGGTTTAGGGTTGGGGTAATATAGGCAGAACGGACCAGAAAATGGAAACTACTATTTGGGGTTTAGGGTTTGGAGATTCGGGGTTGGGGCAATATGGGGAAAATGGAAAAGAACATGGAAACTACTATATATGGATTATATGGGTGTTATGCAGTGATATAGGGTATATATAGAGATAATGGAGTTTACACAGACGCTCCAAAGAAGACCTGCAATGTCTGGAAACCCCTCTTCCCCGGCCCCCACAACGTCTCAAAGCAAAACCCAGAATCCTTAAAACCAACATCGCTCAAACGTGAGCTGTTGATCAAAACATGAATCAGACGCTCACCCTGAAACGCTGAAGGATTTAGGGTTTAATTAGGGTTCGGTTTTAGGGTTATAGTCCAGCTTAAGTAGATAGAACATGTTTTTGGGTATATTATAATAAGATCCCCGTAGACCCCATGTTCTGTCTACTCAAGCTGGACTATCGGTTTCGGCTAGAAAAAGTAGAGTTTGAATACATGGGAACTGAGGAATCCCTGGTTGCCGCTACTGCTTGGCAGGGGCCTAACCTAACCCAAATGGAGTTGCTGTTAAGGAACTTAAGTTAAATTACCATGATGGGTACAGTAACTTAAACTAAGTTCCTCAACAGTAACCCAGTAAATCCAACGCAAATCTGCAAGTACAGGCGCTTGAGCTCAGCGAGGCCGAGCTCTACTCAGGAGAACTGTTGGGCTCAGGCTTAGGGTCTGCGGCTTTAGGTGTACTAAAACACCCGAAACCTTAACCGCGAAACCTTAACCGCAAAACCCTCAGAGGTTTGCAAAGGCTGAGCGGGCCGTGGGGGCTCAGAGAGTAGCTCATGTTGCTTCAGGGCCTAAACCCTAAACCCTAAACCCGAGTCCCCAACTCCTGGGAGGATCTAGAAAGTAGGACCCCCACTATGGTACCCTATACTACTATGTAATTATTGCGTAGGTTCTAGAAGCCATTGAGGGGGCTCTACTTTCTAGATGCGCCAAGGGTTTGGAGGTTCCATGTATTCAAGTTTGATTCCTCTCAGGATGCAGGCCATGGATCTCTAAAGGAGGCTCATCCCAGGGTGTGCATAGGGTTTCGGGTGTAGGGTTTGTGGTTTAGGGATCAGGGTTTAGGGTTTTGGGATTAGGGTTTTGGGTTTTGGGAGACTCAAGTCTGCGGCTGCATTGACAATGAGAATAGGAGAGCCATTTTTGTTGCTGACTAGTTTTTAGCAGGAGGTCCAGGCTTAAAGATAGCTTCCTAGGCGACTTTTCTCTTGGATCTTGCCTGGCTCTTCATTCGCATGGGAAACTCCAGAGAATCAAGTCAAACTCCTGCAGGGGTTTAGGATTCAGGGTCATTCGTTTCAGAAGTTTTTTCAGTGTATGATTACCAAGTGATTTAGCCGCTCACCTTGCTGACGTCAAAGAATCGAAACTGACTAAGTTACCGCAACAAGCAAGCCCAATTCTTTACCATGTATATATATATACACACATACACATGTCACGGTAACTGCCGACGGCCGAGACTACAATTTCATCTAAGGTCCTAAAGCCCTTATGTAAACCCAGTTTCCATGTCAGTTCATGTTCAACTTCCATCTATAAGCCCAGTTTCCATGTCAGTTCACTTTTCCTTTTCCATCTGATTCTCCAGTGAGGCGCCCCTACTAATCCAGAGCTGGGAACTTAGACTCTTACATAACCTGGTGATCAAAGTAGGGAGATAGTTGCCTAACACCCATCAAGGGAGCCGAAGGTGCTGTTATTCTCCTCTCTACGTATCATAGAGTTCTAATAGGGTTTAGGATTGACGGGTTCAGGGTAGGCCTAAGAAGTTTAGGGTATTCTGTCGGGATCCCCGAAACCCTAAACCCTAAGTACTAATGGCCCAGGAAGTTTAAAAACCGATAGCCGCAGTGGTTCGAGGTGCAATGGCGGAGGGGTCGTGCATCGTTTGTCGACACTGAGACTTGCAAAGCTCAAGCTCTTGGAAAATATAAGGCACTTCAAAAGGGTATACAGGGCATATATATATATGTATATATTATAATGAGTCCCCCTTAAGTGGATAGAATATGGGTTATATGGGGACTATGTATAATGGCTTGTAGAAAAGAAAAGAAAATGGCAACTACTACATTATTGGGTTGCTCTGTCCACCTGCAGCCCCAATCACCCACAGTATTATGGGTCATAGTTATCACTCTAAACCCTAAAGCCAAGCTGTAGGTAGTTGGGGTGGCAGGTAGACCCTAAAGTTTCAGGGACCCAGCAGCACCAGAAAGCAAGAAGCCCCGGACCTTCCCACAAGGTACCCAGGGCTTACATACGCGTTAGAGAAGCTACGTGTAAACAAGGGTAGGCTTGAACATATGTATTTGTTCATGCTTGTTACCCTTAATTCCTATATAGCTACAACACATGAATATTTGTAGGGCCCCGAAGCCTACCCTAGTAACGGGCTAGGCTTCTTAAGGGGATGTAGTATGTTACTTAACTCCACGGTAATCAAAGTAGACCGCCGACTGTTTTGCATAGCTCCAAGGCCTGACCACCCAGACCCTACGCAACCCGTACTTCAAGGAATATGGACCATAAAAATGGAAATCGGAACCCTAAAAGGCAGGGCCATGTAGAGTCCAAGAAAACCGTAGACTCAACCAAAGCCAGGTCACATCGAAAAACTAGATGAGTGATATGTTTACTGGGCGTAGTATTACCCCAATACATCGTACATATTCTCCTAGAAGACGAAGATAAGAGTAAGTGGTGCAACCTCAAATTGAGAGCAGACCCCTACACCCTAAACCCTGATCAACTTGAGAGGAGACTCTCAGTTCTGGTCTGAGATTTGCACGGAGCTTTTCTACCACCTCAAGCAGACCTCCCCCAGGCCAGTCCACTCCTTTGGGACTACACCATGAAAAATACTGAAGCCCCTCCGCCCCCTGGTATTACATACTCCCCACATAATGTAAGGGTGCTAATAATGAAACCCCCCCACCCCCTAATAGTAAATACTCTCCACATAATGTAAAGGGGCTATATTTGGAAAGGTTTTTTGGAGGGTAAGAAGATTTTGTTATCACTGCTGGTGGGAGGCGATTGGAAAGCATTCAAGGGAGTTGTTGAGGTTTAGCTATTTAAGCTCAAAAACGCTCAAAGGGCTGCTTGTAGCTACAGCTCCAAGAAATGGAGGCTTCAAGTAGCACCGCAACAAAACTATTATCATTCTTATTAATGTAACTACTGTTACGACTATTATCAGTATTATTGTTACGACTATTAATATCATGATCAAGAGGGCGCTCTCCTTGGGCTAGTGTTCTACCGCAATCGTCCCTGCTTGTTTGGTTGCTTCCTTTGCGCGGGAGAGGTCCGTTTACTGGCCGCAAGGGAGTTCTGTCATTACATGGCTTTCCTGTCCTCGTTCCAGAGAAGTTCTACGCTAAACTGAACTGGAGGGCTTTTGGGGATTGAAGCTCGTTGCTCATGTGCTTTGTTGGCGTCTACCATTGTATCGTCAGATCGGCCTCCATTAGGCCCCAACGCACCCACCGTTGCGGGACTGTTCTAGGGCTCCAGCGTGTAGGGTGTTTGGTTTCAGGGCTTCGGGAGTACCTCTTGAGCCTGCGCAGACGTGATATATGGGCTCTTGGCTATGCGTGCAAGGAGGGTACAACAAGTCAGAGGTAGTGCGGGTGAAGCATCCCAATGCTCTGAGGTATCCCGATTTGCTTCCAGACGCAAAACAACTGCCAGGAAACTAATCCTGCTTGGGAGGGAACCTTGTGGCGCCCTTCCAGCCAGGGAGTGTTGTGCCATGGGCCTTTGAAGGGGAGGGACCTCTTGCTCGCATGGGCTTCTTCCAAGTGTTCTATGAGATTATGTTGGATCCAGCCTTGCCAAAGCAGCCTGGAAACCTGCGAAGAACTTACACTAAGGGTCGAAGTAGCCAAACAGTATATTATTTGTGCCCCAAGCATCTATCAAGGAAACCTTCTGGCGCCAAACTACATCCTACCTAGGTGCTTGGACCCTTAGGGTTAGACGGTTGGAAGGGTCCTCTGAAATGGTTTAACTCGAAGTTACAGTCCGGGCTTTTTGGGTGTACCCATGCCGCGTATCCCCTTGTAAGTTTTATAAAGCTGTTGTGCTATACACCAAAGGTGCATTGCACAGGTAAATTCTTGCCCTCACACCTATAAACCCGAAACCATAGACCACAACTAATGGGTTAGAGAACTCACGTGGACAAGGTTACCATACGGTTAGAATGGGGTTCCGAAATCCCCAAACCCTAAAAAAGATGTTGCCAAACCCCAGGGATGATCAAAGAGATTTTGAAGTATCTTGTTAAGATTGCTTGCTTACATGCCTTTTAGGGAATATGGGGGTATGTAGGGACTATGCGAAAAAAAAGTTGCTGTTGGTTTTCAATTGAGGCCTATATACAACCTAACACATACATTGTTGACTCCGAAAGCCCGCTTGACCACAAATCCCCACGACCGTACAAACTCAAACACTAAACGCCCCATAAACCTCAATGGCAGTCTCCAAGAATCAGGGTCGCCCTTATATATCTCAAAATATGTAACAACAGTCCCGAATATTGAGACACCACAGAAAAAAGGGGCTATGCGCCCATATCCTGAAGCCCCCGAGCTTACAGTCCAAAACCTCAGCTGCCAGAAACATGGGCCCCCCAGCCCCCTAGACAATACTACCTTCCTAATTTCCCCTACTTGCCCCTACACGACCTTCTTAATTAGCCCTACTTGCCCTTAAACGACCCGCAGTAACGGGGGAACCTAGGGAGCCCTTGTCAGAAACATCAGCCTCGTTCTTTCAAGCTTGGCACGAAAGCAGCTTCGTGACGTGCGGAGGCCCAGCTTTTGCAGGTTTTAGGGCTCGGCTCAGGTTCCAGGACTTCGTAATTTTGTAAGTAGGGGCCCGCCATTGTTACCCCAATATACTATAACTCCTTACTATGGGGTCTCCCCAAAAACGGGGGCCCTGCTTGCAGAATGTTCTTCTGAATCTATCTTCCTCCTTAAGCCCTAAACCTTGTGAGGATTCCCTATTATGGGGAAGCTGCGCACCTTCGTTTTATTTTGGCCTACTTCGCTTAGGAGGCGTTACTAGTCCCAGAAAAGCTACAAGTTGGGGGGGGCCACTGAGCGGACTTTTTCCCAAACCCTAAAGCCTGAACCCTAAACCCTAATTGGTCTCTACAGGATCCCCTGAATAGCCGCCACATCAGAGCGAGGCAAGGAGTCCTGCCATAATTTCGTCAGCCCTTTCTACCTCTCTGGTTTCTGGGGGGTTTAAGATTTAGGGTTTAGGGGTACCCCTAGTTGGAGCCTAAATCCTAAACCCAATCTTACAAGGCGGGAGTTTTGTCAAGGTCGAGTTATTAGAGCACGTGGCGGCGCAGCTGAACGCCCCCTGGTTGACTTGCTTCAACATTCAGGACCCTTTCCAGCAGAGTTGATGCTTAGGGGATCAGATTCAGATCAGGGAGGGCTGATGGTTTTGGGACAAAATGTAAAGGCGCGGTGTTTTTGTAGCAATGTAGCCCCGAACCCAACGCTGCGTACTTAGGCCCCTACGCTAGCTTGGACCGGACCTCAAAGACTTTCTACAGAAATCCCTGTGGGGGACTCTATGCCTCTGATGCAGGATTCTTGTTTCCATGTCCTTCTTCGGGCTGCTGGGGTTTGGGGCCCAGCCGAGGTCATTAAACACGATTTGGGGATCATCTAGAGTCTAGAGCAACAACCAAGTCGCTCCTTCAGATTTTGGGTGTGTCGTTTTTGAAGGAGTGGGATATGTCATTAGGGATTTGCTTTTAGATCCCAAGTCCTGCGAGCAAAGTGTGATTTGTTTGGGATTGTACTTGCTGAGTGTGAGTAGGGCATGAAAGAATGGAAACGAAAATGGACCTTGCTACATTATTGGTTTTAAATACAGTTTGATATACCAGAGACCCATTCCTTCATTTGATACTAACAGCCAGGTACAGCCAGTAAGTACAAGGCTTCTACTCTTTGCTGTGCGGTATCGAATTGCCATGGACGGGGATGCAGCCGGACAATACGCAGACATAACCACTAGAGCCCTAAATCCTAAATCTCAATGAAACCCTTAACCCTTAGCCTGGCATACTCTAAAACAACGAGGAATAAACGAAAGATGGCCACAATGTCCCCAATCCTAGACCCTGAAACCTAACCCTTGTCCCCAATCATTTAGTCTTCGAAGGATCTTACCCTGCTGTGCAACAGCTATGCTCAGCTGGCGTATGCTTCTCCAAAGCTCTTTCGCGACTGCGCTGAGGACTGTGGGCTGCGAACCAGAAGCCCCTCATAACGCCCTCACGATAGTAGCTTATATTTCTTTACCGCTATCCCTATATGACCACGATATACTAAAGTAGTTTCGTTTTCCATGATCCCTATATTATACAAAACCCATATACTAAGGAAGAATACCCTAAACCCTACGTCCTAAACCCTAAAAAAACCTATTGGCAGGGGTCGGTGTGTGCGCCATGTGTGGGATTGTCAGCGGCGTGCAGTGTAGTAGAGAAGGATGGAAGGAGTAAGGGATTACTATTGGGGTTCTATTAGGGTTTAGGTTGCAGGATTACTTTTGGGATCCATTCCATCATTCCCCACTGAGCACAGGTAGTCCAGAGGCTGGCCAATGTTAAAACGTCCTGCATTTCTTGACAACACCCAAATGCCAATGCAAGAGCGGTGACTTACTGCAGATAAGCCGGAGAAGGGAAAATCATCGTGACATTCCCTACTAAGAACCAGTGAGAAGGGCGGTGAGTGCTTCTTTTTGTCGAATCGGGACTGCCTCTCATTAATGGTAAGTTCCAGAATCCGGGTTTAGGGTCTAGGTTTCAGGGGGTTTCGCTGACATACTGTTGATGGAGTAAATCTTGCACTACCTTAAGTCCCTAAAGTCCTAGGATTACAGTAGTTTAGGGCCCCTAGGTGGTGCAAGATTTCATTCATCAACAGTATCCCAGAATACTAGAACCCTTGTTACAAGAACCTCCAAAACAATTTTGGACCCTGATTTTCGCCCACCCGCTTCCCCCCTTTTCAAGGAAACCTTTGCGGGAAACCCAAAAGCCATCGGCCCTGACAGATCGGTCTCTGTAATCCCAATACCCAGATGCGATACGAGAGGCCTTGGCACCAAAAGGAAATTCCCTACCCAATCTAGTAGTAAAACCCACAATATGCGGCGCCATTTTCTGTGCTATCTATCTATCCATCTATCTAGCTATCTCTCTCTGTGGGGGGTGTTGGGGGGAGGTGATTAAGAGGCTTTCTGCGCGGGTCAAAGTAGCGATTCTTTCGGTTATATTCGGCTGATATGAGATAGATCCCCTCTTTAGGTGTACTAGACCTGGTGGCGTTACGCAGACTTAGGTCCTATTTCTGCGAGAGATCAGAAGCACGCCGGGTTCCTTTGCAACCCAGCATCGCAGACCAAGTCAACCTCTCCGGCTGAACAAAAGAGAGCAACCGGGCTTCTGCGTAATTTAGGCCTGGACTGGTAAGAAAAAGATGTTACGATGCTGGTTTCTTTGAAGCAGCGTGCTCATCTTCCTGTATTAGCAGAGCCAGTCAAAAGAACGGCCTCTGGGGCCCGCCCGCTACTTCACAAGATTTTGGCATTTCAGCACGCATGATAAAATGATTGCACCGTGGAACGCACATGTACAGGTCTCCTATGAACAACTCCGGTAACCAAGTTGGAACCTATACGCCAGCGACACCCTCACAAACCTCCTTCCAACAGGAGCTGCTGTGGAAGCTTCCTGAAGCGAGCTCGCAGGAGTTGACGTTGGTCGCCGTGACCTTAATCATATTTGCAGGGTCAGGGAGTAGGGATGGAGGGAACACATGGAACCCACTTGTTTGTCGAGGGCCAAAGAGACTTGGTATATACTGGGGATTTGGGAATGCTGCATTGGCTTTGAGGGCTACAAGTAGAGCTCCTAAATAAGTCCGCCTAACCCTCCAAGCAGAGATGTCCTGAAAAAAAGGAGGATTTCGGCTACTGCAAGAATATCCTTATTCTAAGGTTTGGTGAAACCAGAACCTTCCCATTCACAAATCCAGGGGGACTCTAGAGATACAACAAATGTGCTGAAGTTTAATTCAACTGCTTGTCATCAGGCGAGCCAGTTCCCAACCAAGAACTAGGGGTACATTGGTGACTCTAGGAAACGTATACTCGTGATTGAGAAATCCCCTCCCCTTAACAGGGATGATAATAGGGATCCTAATAATAAGGCCCTTAAAAGGATAGGCTTTACGAATCACGGGTCCAATGCGGGGTTTTACCCCTAAACCCAGAACTGTCAGCATGTTGAGCCATAGTCTAAACTCCTAGTATCCCCCTTCATAACCCCTATAATAGCAGCCCTATATACTAACCCCCTCTATAACCCCCCTCTAAAGTGTGTAGACGATGGCTCATGTTGAGACGTCGAAGCCCTAAACCTTAAACCCTAAACCCTAAACCTTAAACCCTAAACTTAAAACCTTAAACCCTAAACTCTGAACCTTAAACCCAAAACCCAAAACTGTCAACATGTTGAGACAAGGCTTCAGCCTTCACGAAGCTTCGCTCCTACGACGCACAACTCTTCAGGCGCCCTCTGCCTTGTTGTTTCTTTGGGATCCCCCCAAAATTCTGAATATCTATATTATGAGCTATAGTCTAAACTCGTTAAAAAGGGGTTCTATAGGGGATTATGTGGTTTAAGGGTTTAGGGTCTAAACTCCTGAAAAGGGGGTTATATAGGGGAGCATTATAGGGCCTGTTAAAGGGATTCGGAGTTTAGACTATGGCTCCTAGTATGGGCTACGGATTAAAGTTAGGTTGGGGGGACCTATAGGGGGATGTATAGGGGGCTTAGGGGGACCTATTAAGGATTATTCTAGAACCTTAGTCCAGGGTCCCATATTGAAGATCCTTTGGGAATGTATTCGACAGGGAACCGGGAGTAGGGGCTGAGAAACAGAAATTCTCCAGTTGTGGTTTAGTATTTCGGGCTTACAGGAACCACGGTGAGAAACTTTGGGCTGCTTGGGGCGTCAAGAGGCCACCAGACCCGGAGATCTATAGAACTTAGTACCGTACCTAGTTACAAACCCACCTGTAAGTGGAGTAGCTCCTACGAGCGCGTGTACAGGAATGTATTCGTTTAGCTGCAATAAGCCTAGTATCCCTATATAGCTTCAAAGACCATACAGCCGTGTGTATATAGCTCTGCATACTCCTAAAGGTTTGCCAACACGCATTTAACATGTGATTCTGGTTTCAACGGTCGGCATGCGGAGCTCCAGCGCGGCAGCTGAAAAGATTGAAGCGATTGAAGTGTGTGCTTTAGGGTTACGGTCCAGGGTTTAGGATTGTTTGGAAAACATGTTAGAGTAGTACCACTAAGGCTCCCAAATTGGGCTTCCCACATAACCCTTCAACAAGATCCTAGGGCATGCGGACTCTTGGGAACTGTAGGGCTGCGGAATGGCCCCTGAACCCAAAACCTTGAACCCTAAACCCCCCCCGCCGCCCCGGTTCGTCCAAACGTGGGGAAAGCTCAGGTACTCAATTGTACTTCTGGGAACAGAAGGAGGCTAATTACTAGAATTTTCACAACTTGAGGCCTGTATAGAGACTGCCTTAAGAAAACCCCATATATTAAACATGAGGTGATGATAGGGGGCCTTCTTGCAGCCAGTTTTTTGAGAAATTCCCACGTGGAAAGAGCTACAGTAAATGCCCAAGACCGACATTTTGGTAATGTCCACATGCCCTCGCAATGGTTTCTGTAACTGGGACATGCTAAGCTGCAATGTTGAGAGGGAGGATGAAACAGTTGTGAGAGTTTACGATTTAGGCTTCTAGTGGAATGAAGGCTCCTTCCTGCAAGCAGCAGGCGAAGCTTTTAAACATGAGAATGATTCATTGTGTCCTAAACGCTTCCGCACCGAGAGAGACCTGAGTCTAAGGTCGTTCGCATAAAGTCGGGGCCAACATATAGACCCCGATGTGCTTGAATCGCGATTGTAAGGACACCCCTTCAAAGGATCTTGTTGGCAACTCCCTTGTAAAGGCCTTTGCAACCTCTGACTGTGAACTCTGGGGATGTTTTCTTTGATAGAGTGATAGAGTTCGGGTGTATATCCTTGTGGCCCCTACATTTTGGGAAGCGTAGTCCCCATGCATCCCATAGCCGAAATTTGACCTTTGTAGCCCCGACAACCCCTATAAGGGGCACTTAATGTTTTGGAAGTTGCAATTCAATATTCTTTTGGGCTAGTCCCGGTGAGACTCCTGCCACTTCACAGGCACATCGCGGCGTTATCTTTGCTGCAGGTTGAGGTCGGTCCTTTCAAAGGGGTTGAGGGTTTGGCGTTATGGGACGTGGTGTAGGCGGGCTACAGGGATATGTAGGGCTTTATGGGGATTGTAATATATGAGCCTGAACAAATAGATTAGTGGAGAATCAAATGGAAATTGTCGAAAATGAAAAAGAATCAGGGTTGTCATAGCTGGGATTCTAGTTTGGGAGCCTAAAGAATAGGGTCTTTGGGTACAACATGCCATAGCCATGTACGGATCATATTACAATGTTAGTAATGGTTCAGGCTTCTACATCGGGGCCAGTCGGGGCTTGAAGGTTTAGGGTTTTATTCCCCCGCCTAGACTAACCCCCCTGGGTTCTCCTAAAACGAAAAATTTTGCAAGGAGAATTAGGGTCAATTCAGGCGAGTTAAGGGGGAACCTAAGGGGGGGTTGTGCCCTAAACTTTCAACCCTAAACCCTAGACCTTAAACCCTTTAAACCTGACCTCGGGCTCCGGAGCTCCTACCTTCCCCGCTCAACGAATGAGGATGCCCCAAACCAGTCGCAAGAAGACTAGTGTCCTCAAAAAACTGGTGGTCTTTATGTGAGGGTTTAGGGCTTTGGGTTTAAGGTTTATAGGGTTTAGGAGCCATAGTCTAAACTCCTTAAAGGGGGTTACATTCGGGACTATCTATAAGGAAATTTAAGGGTGATACTCGGAGTGTAGACTATAGCTCATGTGAGGGTTCCATGTTAGTTTAATTAGGGGTTTCAAGTTTGCGGGCTTAGGGCTTAGAATTCTCAGCTCTCCAGCAGCACTGTGAGAATTCTTAGGGTTTGGTTCTGTATGTCCATGGAGCAACAGTAGACCCTTTGGCTTTTTAGAACTTCTTCTACAAGACGTCTATAAAATGTAGAGTTTAGGGCTGAGGGGGCAGTGAGGGCGATCCCATTCATGTTCTTACTGCTTCTTTTTCAGAAAGTGGGGATCCCTTTCAATTGACCTCCGTTCAACACCTGGTGATGATCCCCACGTGCATTCCCGCAGCCCCCCCGAGGCATCAGCAAGCATTTCGTAGCCTAAAGGCCGCATGGGGTCCGAAGCTTGTCAGCAAACAGAATATGACAAGCAAGATTTGAGCCGTACAGATTTCCCAGGCGGAGTTTGAATGCTCAGCAGTTGGGCGCAGAATGAAACATTTACATCCACTCTAGCAGGATGCGAAGGTTCGTTTCACGTCTTTGGTGTTAGTCCGTGGTGTCCACTTCACATATGGGACCCTTGCAGGGTTACACATAGGCATACAGATGAGAAACACCTACGCGCATTACTCCCATAGCCTTCCTGGGGTTCTCCCACCACTCCCAAGGCCTCCGAGAGATCTACCAGCAGCTTTAGGTCTTAAGGGCAGTCTCACTTGTCAAAGTCATGGATTGTAGAAGCAAGAAGGTGGCCTGCTTCAATTCAAAACCCAAACGCCTCAATGCCCCAAATCCAAGCGGAGCACCTGCACCTACACCCAACCCGCCCAAAGCCCTGTAGCTTAAACTCGCCCTTAACTCAGAACCTCACATGTTAGGTTTTGGGTTTTAGGGCTGAATGCGTTGACCCCTAGAGCCCTTGAATACAAAACCCAACCAAAACATATGAGGTTCTGAGCTAAGTAAGGGCGAGTTTAGGCTAAAGGGGTCTGGGGGTTTATAAACCCGCAAGACTTGTAGGGCAGATTGTCGGGCGAATGCCTTTGAGAGCTGATGCAGCATAAGCCCTAACGGCCCTAACCTTCCCCAAAGGGGTGGGTTTGCGGAGGAGTTCAGCGCAAGACATGCGGCAAACCTGCTGCATGCCTTCGCGCGTGCATGACTCAGGGTTTATGCCTGGGGTTCAAAGTAGGCATTGCGCTTGAAAGAGTTATAAGGGTTTGAGGTTTGGGGGCTTACAATGTCGGCCATGAGTCTCATTAAAACAAGTGGACCCCAGGAATATGTTGGATTTCAGGAGAAGTATGGGGGTCCCTCGTAGCGGTTCTTGGCAAATTGTTTGAGAGATTCTCCGATGATGGACTTGCGGGATCCACTGATGGTTTCTGAAAATATGGGCTGTCTTTGGAAATGTAACAAAGGGGTAGCTGTTATATATATATATATATGTATACATATATACATACACATATGCACAGCCATTTACATATACATATATATATATAGATATGTATGAACATAAACAGAGCTGCATCAAGCTGCGCCATATTCTAGCCCTAAACCTTGCTAAAAGGTAGTTAACAGGGGGGCCACATAAATACATAAACAAAAGCACACACACACACATATATATATATATATATATACATACACAAATATATACACGTGCCCAGGTTTTACACTAAGTTTTCAGTGACATATAGAAGATTGAACTTGTAAGTGGGTTTCAGGTGTCCGGTGTATTTTCTTTCTGCCGGAGTAGGTTCATGTTCAAGATGTGGGTACTTCCGACCATTTGGGCGCCACCTGGGTACACCTGTACATTGAACCAAAGCCAATGTACGGTTCGGGCCCATGATCTGCAGAAACACCCCGATCCCTGATTCCTAAAGCCCTGTCGCAAGCCTGATTGCAATCCCTTGCAAATGGAGCCGATGGCGCCTAGGGCTTAGCATTTAGGCAGGAATTAGTTGGCAAGTTCAACTTGAGATTACATCCAAACATCCTACTTTACCACAAACTAACAGGGAACCCCAAAAGGGGGCCCAGCGTAGACCACTCTTCTTCCAACATGGGGCCATATCAGGTACCGTGAGGGTTGGGAGGGGTCTGGCGGAGGGTTGGCCTTGAGCCCAGGAGACCCTTAACTTTCATGGACTTAGTGGTGCTTAATGGGTAGTGGGGCTTTGTAAGAACCTCTTATAGAATCCCGACATGTACGTGTATATATATATATATACAAACATATAGAAACAGATATGCATATCGCCAGACGATAGTACCGCACGGTACCTCATCACATAGGACAGGGCAGACTCCTCCTAAATTGTGATTTGTATGAAGGAGGGCGGGCCCACATGGCGCATTGCCAGGTTTTGGGAATTAAGTGCTCTGAATCGGAAAATCCCTGAAGCCGAAGCACCCCGATCAGGCGCTCAAGCGCCCGCACCGCCTGCGCTTTTTGAGCGCCTTGCAAGGAACCCAGTGTCCCGCATTTCAGGGTCCTACCTGAACCGCTACGGCGAGAGCCTTAATTGGGGTTCTGTTGTGCTCCCTTAATCAGCATATATTTGAGTATGGGGCGGGGAGAGCTTCTGCATACGATGCGTAAACATGAGTAGGAGGTGAGCGACATGAAATTAGATAAGACTCCGTCATGTGCGAAAGGCTGGCACTTCGACCTTTCTTGCTGTTTCTGCTGTTGGCTTCAATGTTCGAAGGATCCTTGAAACCCAAGTGCCTTTGTAGACACTCTAGAGTGTTCAAAGCCTGGAGAGTGTAATGTAAGTTTCTGACCGTACCTGAACCCCAAAAGTATGTAGAATAATGGCCTTTTGGGCTATATTAATTGCTTTTGGCGATTATTTTACCTACTTTTGGGGTTCAGGTAAACCTTAAATCCTAAACCCGAGACGCTCATCAGCCTGGAGAGTCCTTGTAGATCCTGTGAAGTACCTGTCCAAGCAAGGCGGAGATCATCTGCGAGCCCACGAACGCGGCCGAGCTGATGAGCGTAGGCATCCAGGGTCTCCCCAATGACTTACTGGGGGTTTTTAGAGTCTAGGGTTTAGGGTTTGGGTTTTAGGGTTTAGGGTTTGGGTTTAGGGTTTACGATTTGGGGTTGAGGAGTCTGGCATCTACGTAACTTGGAACGCGTCCTAACAAACTTGCTTTGCAGCTACCATGGGCCTTGCTAAATTGCTCCCAGTGCACCGCAGGCTTTACAATCCTTTCAAAACACGAACTTCATAGTCTTAGCCTTAAACTGGATCCCATAACTGCTTAGTAATCTAAAATAATCCTAACATATCCCCGTGGCCCCTGAATACCACCCCATTTGACCCAACACCTCAAGGTCCGAGGCCTAACCCTTGTTTTATTGGTCGTGATTAGGGAAGTACCTAAACCCCTACAGGAGTCCCTTTATAGGTCACCCATAGCAGTCCCTACACCTTGATTTTCTCCAAGGTCTAGGGCTTGTAAGCCCTAAACCCCTAAACCCTATTTGGGGTTTAGGGTTTCAGATGTCTGGAAAGGCGCCGTTCACGCCGCGTTCGCTGCTGGCCGTGCGGCGAAAACTTCGCCCAAAGTGGCGAGAGCCCTGCTGCAGGCAGAGTTGGGCATCATCCGATTTAATTCTGGGTACCCTTAAGCCTTTAAACTCCCAGGTCCCTTCAAAAGAGGTCTATGGATGTGTAGTATGTACCGTCCAGGGGTATGGTTTTCAGTCTGGAATCAGGGGTTTGGGGTTTCAATTTCACGGGTCCGTTGGGCACAGGGGTTTGGAAATAGGATGCTGTAGATCGTAGAGTGTACCAAGAGAGCTTGGGTGTGTCTCAAACGAGTCAAATGGGCTAGGGATAGGTCAGGCGAACGCACACGAAGCCTATCTAGTGTTCACTCTTACAGGCTGCAAGAAACGGATTGCAGTGCGGGTAGGTGGCGTAGTCAGCGTTTCAGGAAGAGTAGAGATGCAGGAATGAAATTAAGTTCATGCAATACGGGATGATTTGGAGTAACGCAGAGCAACAACAGCAGGCAACTTGTCCGAGACCTTGTAATCTCTTTAACACCCTCAGAATGTATGGTAGATTCAATCCATACGGGGGGCCCAGTATCGACCCGAAATTTCTAGAATCCTTACTATGGGAACTCCTCAAAAAAGTATCCCTGATTTTGGGAAACCCCTATATCAGCTCTGCACGATATCTACTATCAGATCGTTAAACACAGTTTAGGTTTTGGGATGGTGAGGCGAAAAGGTTTTCAGCATTAGAGTGCACACGAAAAATCCTGCATGGCCCTAAGCACCTTACACATGGGAAATTCTAGTGCTACAGTACCGTGAAGTCATGCAGGATTTTCCATATCAACAGTAGAGTCAGGGGATTAATCCTGTGCGCAGGCTGTTACGCGTCGGTACCTAGCCTTGCTGCGCCAGAGTCCGGATGTCCCTGCCAACCCGCACCATGTGCTGGCCTCAGGAGCTAAGGCAATGGTACTCAGAGCCTCGTATGCAGATTGGGTAGTATAGTATAGTCCCTTACAATAGCAAGCCCAAAAGCGCTATAGGAGCCCTCGGGTAAGCTCATCTTCAACAGGTAGTTTGGGTGATTAGCTTGCTCCAATGATAAGATTCCCTTAGATTCTGTCATGCTGGTAAACCCCTAACTCCTAAACTCTAAACCCAAAACCCCTAAACCCCTAAACCCCAAAAACCCTAAACCCTAAACCCTAAACCCTAAACCCTAGACCTCCAACCTCCCTTTGGTTGTTGATGCTTGGTGCAGGTGGCCCCCTCACCCCGTGTGGCAATCATGCAGTTTATGGTTTAGGGCCTTAAGCCATCTTGGGTGACTTGCCAGTTGAAAGTATGCTCTTGTATGCTTCCGCCCCTAGATTCAATGATCGCGACTCCTCGTGTCATTGTTTGTTAGTCGAAGTGCAGGATCGGATCCCTATAGTAGCCACCATAACATGCACAATCTTGTAATAGCCTTCCGTTTCTTATCCATTCCTTCATTCCCTGCTAACCAGACTTGTCTGGCGTGTGCTCGGCGGCCTCATTGCTGGGCGCTCAGCCAACAGCCCAGCTGCCGAGACAGACCGTCTCTTGCAAAGCCTCGCAATCGTCTTGCAGCGTGAGAATGCTAGGGCAGTCCTCCGCAGGCTGCCTTCTCGCTCAGGGGATGCCTTCCCGTTTGCAGAGCCGTGACTCTCTACACTTGCCCTACTGCCTTGCACACAACCCTTCTGGCCGTGGTCCTCCTCCCGGCTCCCTGCAGCCCTCTATGTGCAGACTGCCTTTCTCTTTCGCTTCGGTCGCTCCGAACGCACTGTGAGTAGCGTGCAGTTCCAAGGTAAGGAGACGCTGGATGGTTCCTGAGTCCCTCCCTTGCAGAGCGTAGCCGCAGTTCCCGGTTGCCACTGCATGCCAGATTAGAGTAGTGTGGACTCCTTTCTCTGCATTGTACATAGTAGATTCTTCTGGTACAAGAACCCTTTGTCATTGTCTCATGAGAACCAGAGGCAAGGTAACCCCTATACGAACCCCTGCTTCCATGTCATCTTCCCTGTTCTTTTCCATTTGACGCTCCATTATCAGGGTAACATCCTTCAACCCTAAACCCTGAACCCTCCGGTTTAGGTTTTAGGGTTTAGGTCTAACAACCAGTAAGTCTTGGGCTACTCCATGCCTTGTGAGAACAAGGTGGCCGTACTGGGCCGTGCACTGTTCGAGGCCAGACTTCGACATACATGGTTTAGGGTTTAGGGTTTATATAGGGGATTATATAGGGAAGTCTTATGGGTTTATTAAAGGGGATGCTAGGGTTTAGGGTTAAGGCGGCTGTGCGACGGAACCTTTAACACTTTAAGGGTCATACTGTTCAAGGACACAATGTTGCATGACCCCATATACCTGAAACCTGGGCACGATGGTAGCACGGCATCCGCCAACCACATGAAAGGGTCCCTCTTTGGACGGTTGGAGCGGCCAGAACCGCCGTCTCACCTGTTTGTCGCTTAGGGTATGGGGCGCACTTGGAGGCATATTCGGTCTAGCAAATGGCTGGCAAAGGAATAGCAACTAGGGCAACCTACATAACTAGGGTCCAACCCCATATAGAACCAGTTACCTGTTCCAGGACCTCGTGTCCGCGGGGATCATAGGGTTGGACTTGGCTGGCTCCTCACGACTTGGCTTGTCACTGCTATACTTATTCATTCTTAGCTTGAAATCGGGAAATTATTGGGACCAACGATCCTTACAGGGATTCTTATGGGGAATTGTATATACGGACCACTATCCAGGCTCAAATTCTACATGGGTAAGCATAGTAATTAAGGTGGTAGGGCTCTGTTGCTTCAGAGCATGTGCCGTCGGACCACGTGCGATGGTGGAGTGTGTTCCCCCCCCCCATTGGGGCTTTTGTTTCCTTGTAGCACGAGTCTCTCAAAATTTCAGTGACCACATCTCGAGCCAAACAGTCAGGCAATCTTCAAGTGCATGAGGCATTCTCTGTTGAAATGCGATCTTCGCGCAAATACGCTACATCTGCTTGATATGGCACAATACTTGGTTGCTCTTACTTACGGAACTTGGACTAGTTAAGTTACTATAGTGAGGAAACCCTAGATTTACTATCTACCCACATCACGGTAGATTAGTCAAGTTCCTTAACAACAACCCAGAATAAGGTAAGGGGACCGCACCTTGCTTGCAGTCGAGGTGTTTTGCTTGACCCATGCCTGGGCAGATTCGGAGTGTAATTGTCAACTGAACGTTCTACTAGGCCTCAAGGTCGCCTCAAACTTCAAGCCTCAACACCCAATTTCGACCTTAAACCTTAAACCCTACACCAAAAAACCTTAAACCCTAATTCGATCGCTGTGGTCACATCTCTCATAGGCTGGACTTCACAGTGATCAAGTGCTGGAGTCTTTGACCAACTCGTCCCGCGCCCAGGTTTGAGGGTTGCAGGTGCTTAGTACGCAAGAGTCAAGGGTACGACCTGGGGTATAGGGTTTAGGGGTTAGGGTTTTAAGGTATAGGGTTTAGGATATAGAGGGGTTAGAGATGGTTAGAGTTTAGGGTATATAGGGTGTAGGGTTCAGGGTATTACGGTAACGGTTTGGGGGTATAGGGTTTAGGGTATATAGGGGTTAGGGTTAGGGGGTTAGGGTATAGGGTTTTACGCTTTAGGGGCGAGAGCCCGGGGTTGGGGGGTTCCAGGACCTTGGTCTCAAATCTCAGGCCCTCCGAGGGTCCAAAAATTTGTACGCCCAAGAAACCGTTCTGTTTCACCTACAGTGTTGGGTTTAGGGCACAAGAAAGCTTCATGTTTCACCCACAGGCAGTATGTTGATTCCTATACGTGTAATTCGCAAAATTAGGGACCCTACGGGGATGTATAGGGATATGTGGGGACTCTATAGGGGTATGTTGGTGCTACTATCTTTCACTTGGCTCAGGTGTATGAGCTATGATGGCAAACAAGAGTGCTTTCTTTGAACGCGGGATGTGCAATGCAAGCCGCTTCTTTGCTAGCGTGCGGGCCAGCGCCGATTTCATCAAACCGGTATGTACCGCGTACACAATGGCTCCTAAGGAGTTCTTTGGTGTTGGATTAGGGGGGGGGGTCTGGATACAGACGTCGAGGTTTTGCTTCGAGCAACTTGCTGAAACGTCTTCAGGACACGTACGGTGCTTACTTGGGGCACATATATATATACACATATATACATATATGTAGATATATACATATATTATTTTTGCCCCCCAACAGTAGAACCTAAATCCGAAACCCTAAGTCTAAACCCTGAACCCCTAAATCCTGTACCTTAAACCTTTTCAGTAGGCACTTGGGTCCTAATAGATGGTGGTTGGAGGGTAAAAGAAAGCGTGCAGAGTTTCCTTGGCCTGGGAACTCAGCATCTAGGGATCCTTCCCAATCCCACCCAGGGTTTAGGGTTTAGGGCTTGAGGGTTTAGGGGTTTGGGGCTTAGGATTTAAAGTTTAGGGGTTTAGGGTTTCTGGGTCTGAAATTTGGGATTAATTAGGCAATCAACACTGTAAGCGCCAACAGGCAGCAACCGTTATTGTCGAATTGATTCTCAACACTATTTCCCATGGGTCTCTGTTGGTGTCCTTAACACGGATTCAAGTATGGAGAAATGCGCGCCCCCAAGCCCTGATACTGGCAATTGTCCGACTCCTTCGCTAGGCTGCTTCCGGAGAGCGCTGGCCGGTGTCCCATGTTTCTAGCGTGCTGTAATGGTTTAGGGTCACAGCCGGCAAGTGTTAAATTCATGGGCAATTCCCCAACTGTGGGCCAATTTCTGTCCCAGTGGATACTTCGTACCAGAGACTTGTCCATAGTGTTAAGAATAGCCCACATGCGGCTACCTAGAATTTTCACTGGCTCCTCATACATGGGGCTTGGGCAGGGCTGCTTGGCCGCCCGTTTATTGGATGGGGAAGGTATTGAAGCAAGCTACGCGAAGATAGAGGAGCCTGAAGAGTATAGACATGCTCAGCTCACAAAATTCACCTGCGTATTAGAAGAGATGCGTTGCATGCAGGCCAAAAGTGGGAGTTTCCATACACAGAGGGCCCCAACATAGACCCTGCGATCCTCATTGTAGGGTCTCCCAAAAAGCCCCTGATCTTTCAAAACCCCCAAGTCCTTACCGAAGCCATGAAGCTTGAAGTTCAGATGTGATCCCCGCACCCTTAATACTGAACCTTAGAACTAAAACAGTCACTAGTGCCAACTGCTAAGAGTCAATCTCCCTTTCCACCGACGGTTGCGGGTTGAGGGCTACCCGGTTACCCGCCTACAGCACTATACCATGGAATGCTCCAATGTCAATGTAAGGAGGTTTGGGTTTCAGTAGGGGGTGAGCTTACTCATCCTCATTCACAAGCCCTCTACCCCTAAACTCTAAGCCCTAAACTCCTAAACCCCTAGTTCCTAAACCCCCAACACTGAATTCCCAAACCCTTCCTAAGCCAAATTCCCTCTCGTTCCTGGGGTCCCCATGCATCTGTCCCTAAGAGCACCACTTTCCCAGAAACCCCAAATCCTGAACCCTAAACCCTAAACCCAACTCTAAACCCCTGAACCTAAATCCTTCTCAAACGCCAAAGGTCCAAACCTTGAGACCTTCTTACAGGGGGTTACAGATGGGATTGTATAGGGTCTAGGGTTTAGGGTGTAGGGTTTAGGGTTGTATAGGGTCTAGGGTTTAGGGTCTGAACTCCTTAAAGGGGGCTATACAGGGGACTACTATAGGGGCTATTGAGGGGGATACTAGGAGTTTAGACTATGGCTCATGCAAGCCACTAAGACGGCAAGCCGGAAAACTTTCAGACGCAAAACGTGCAATGAACAAAGACTTTGAGGCAGGTGCCCTCTCATGCCTAAAGAATGGCATGCGTACTTCGGGAGCACCAAAATTCAGAATCTGAATAAATGATTGCAACATCTCAAGATCGCGAGATCCTAGACCCCAAGCCCTACATATCCATATACCCCCGGGGTACCTTTAGGGTTCAGGCTTTAGGGTGCAATTTCACCCCTACACACTGGGAGCAATGCTCGTAAGGCGGTGCCTCGTCGGAAGCTCGCGCGGAAGAAGCTGTGCGAGCCACGGTAGCCCGGAGGTGCCATTGGGGAAGAGGGTTTAGGGTTTAGGATTTAGGGTTTAGGGTTTAGGATGTAGGGTTTAGGGTTATATAGGGATAATGGAAAATTGAATGGAAGCTGCTATAGTATATTCGGGTTGTATAGGGATGATGGAAAAGGAAATGAAAGCTACTATATTATAATAGAGTATATATTGGGGTTACACCTTAAGTATATATAATTTGGGGTATATCAGGATCTTGCTATAATATACCCAAAGCCAGAATCTATTTACTTAAGGGCGCCTGTGAGGGTTGAGGCCTCAGGGGTGGTTCTTACTGGAATAATGGAAAAGAAAATGGAAACAACTCTCTAGGGTTTAGGGTTGAAGCTGGTGGGTGGGAGAAGGAGAAGGTGCAGAGTTCCCAGAGTCTTCCCACGCTAGTAGCCACGACTAAGTGGGAGCGTCAAGAAGCCCGTCTTTGAGCGGGCGCTGCCTGTTGAGATCCGGGGGCGTTGCAGCGTGTTTGGGCCTCCGAGGTGCTTGACGACCACGGGCTGGCCACCGCCTGCTTGGGCTTCTTTTGAAGAGCGTTAGGGTTCCCTCGAAGGAGGCCTTCACCGGAGGGGTTGGACATGCGGCTTTCTTTCGGGTTTTATGGTTTGCGGTGCCGGCTTGCTAGGATCCGCAAGGGAGCAGCGGTTGAAGCTCAGTGCAAGCCATGGCTTAGTCTGGCCTTTCCTATCGCCGGCTTGCACAGCACATCTGCCACTTTTTTCAGAGAACTTGGCGGTGAAGTCCAGCCCGTTCGGCATACTGCGGGTCACTGTGACGAGATGGCCCGAGACCATCTACTGCTTTTATGGCCGGCTGCGGGCGACTCAGCTCTCGAACGCAAGCGACTGACTGCGCTCCCAAGGGCGGATGGGCTGACCTTTCTCTCAATATCAACAGCAACAGCAACAATGACGACGACGACCACGACGCTGACCACAACAGCAGCAGCAGCAGTAGCAGCAGCAGAAGGAACCATGGAACAACTGAAGTTGGTGCAGCTGGGGAGTTATCCTGCCCCAGATTCTTTCTCTGAGCAGTAGCTCATCTAAACCCCAAACACCACAGCCCTAAACGTACCTAAGTACCTAGTTCCCAACCCTAAGCCCTGAACGCCAAGGTAGTATAATGTACCTGTCGGATTCCTTATAATCCGGCACCGCAACAAGCCCCCCGAGGCCCTGAACCCTAAGTGAATCCCTATATACCCCTGATCCCTAGAACCCTAAACCTTAGACCGTCAAACCTTTAAACCCTAGACCTTAAACTCTTAAACCGTTAAACCCCTAAACCTCTAAACCCTAAACCCTAAACCCCTGAAGCCAAACCCTAAACCCTCAAACCCCCAAACGCTAAACCTTTCAAAGTGACCTGACCCAGGGAGAGTCTTCACCAGCTAGCAGCCGCCGCTGAAAACCTCTTGGCCTGCCTGGAAAGGCCACAAAGCAAGGCTCATGAATTGTGAGGGTGACGCGTCCTTAGTAGGAAATACGGGGATATATATAAATATATATATATATACACGTATATATACTTTTAGATATTTATACATACATATACATGTATGTTTATATGAATATATCTACATATATGTATACATATATATATATAGTTTCGGGTGCCTGAACACCTAAACCCTAAGGTTTGCCGGGATGGGTTGGTCAACCTTTCAAGCCCCGTATCCTACCCTAATCAGGGTATTATGTTAGGGTCCTGGTGGGGAGCTGTATGGTCTAACAGAAGAACCTGGTAGAGCGTTCTGGGGTTTCGCATTCAAGGGCTCACTTCTAGTGGATTGTGCGTACTGTTTCCCTTGGATAGTGATTGCCGTATGGGATTATGTCTGGGCTTTTATGGAACAGTGCTGTTATAAATTTCGGGTTTGGGGTTTAGGGGCCACATGATCAGGGGCCGTGCATCCAGCGCAGCAGGGGGGACCAGGGTCCTGGGGAGTTGAGGATTCACGGCTTGCGGTACTTCTTTGGAGGATAGAGTTTCCAAAGTTCGTGTGAATTTCTTTGTACAAGGAGCCTCCCTCCAAGATCATTTTCGGTAGAACCCGGTGGAAGTTCATGCTTTCAATCTCCCACGTTAAAGTCTGAGATCTGAGCTCAGCGGCTTGTTTCTTTTTTTTTTGGAGGGGGGGGGGAATTTCCGTTAAGCTTGCAACGCTGACTATGACGATTACTATTACTATCACTAGCAATGTTACTATCACCATTACTATTGTTATTACTCATCTTTTACCATTACTATTGCTATTACGTTGAACTGTTCCTTTTGCTGCTCCCAGAAATAGCATTAGCACCATTATTGTCAAACCAGAAGCCTTAATGCTTTCACTATGATTATTATCATTACTTTTGGGTTTACCTGGACGCCAAGGTCCACTGCCTCTTGAGATCTAATTTGGGGGGGTCACAGAATTAGGGGGTTCCGTTTTTGAGGTCCCTAATTATAATAAGGGTTATGGGTTCTATAGGGGTTGCATGGAGATATGTAGGGTTTAGGACTCAGAGTTTTCGGGGTTTTTTCTTGGGTGTCCGAAAATGAGGGATACAGGAGATATATAAGGTTTATGTAGGGTTTAGGGTTTCCCCAAATTATGGGATTCCTTTTGTGGGGTCCCCATAGTAGGCATTATAGTACATTAGTGTTCGTATTGGGGTCCCCCTTCGGGAAAGTGTCGAAGGTGGTCCCTGCCACTTCCATTCCTCAGCGTTTCTTGTTGAAAACGGGCCTTGTCATATTGTGGATGGGGTAAAATTTGCACCTTTGATATGTTTTTCATACCCCCTATACTTACAGTATTTTCGAGAGCCTAAGTGGCGCAAGATGTCCTCCACGAGCCATAGGCAGGCTCAGAAAGAGTCATCACCTTCTGAAAGTACAGACAGAGGAGGGCTTTAGATGAAGCACGCTTCCCTACCAAATACAACAACGACCCGCAAATTGGGCCTTGCCTTTCCCCACCAATTAACACTCAGGGGTAGATATGCCCATGCGTGGCCCATGCGTCAGATGATAGATGCCAAGGCCCCATAGCTCATTGCAGAGAACTCAAGTGCATGCAAATAGTACAAAGTAATGGTGTGGCTCACCCCGTCAAAAATGCCAACGGGAACGATTTCCTTAGGTATGGGTCGACGCTTAGGCCCTACAGCGACGTCCCGGATCAAAACCCAGACCCGCCAAGCCTCTACTTTGAGAGGGACGCTATCACACTTTTCTAATCCTTTGTGAGTAGGTTCCCTAACCCATTCGTAATCCCAGGGTCCAACAAGGTACGCCATAGATCTCTGTGCCTGAGCCCTGAGCCTAAAGCCCAAAGTCAGTGGCGAAGAATCCCTGCTTCAGGGATCCGGTGCGCAAAGAGAGCTGCTTCAAACCATCCAGAGGCTACTGCCGTTGATATTCAAAAATTCCCTTAATCTTAGCATACTCTATTCCATCTTACTGGGGCTGAGCAGGGAGTATTGGAATACAGTATATAGGGATTCTCTGTGGATTGTATTCCCTTATTCCCTACGAAGTCCCAGTAAGCTAAGCATACTGTAACACAAGAACTTGCAAGGTATAAGGTACTTAGGGTCGAAGTATCAGGGATTCAGGGATGCAGGTTTAGAGTTGAGGGCTTTGGGGTTCGGATGTGCAGCTGTCTCATCATGCCGCTCATTAGTCTTGCACCTCTGAGCCCGAAAAGACGCTAAGTTTGGATTGCCTATCCCAAGTAGATTCCAATCTGAACTTGATACCCATCTACTGACCCTTCCACAGCTTACATGTTGCGTCTTTTCTGGTGGAGTTCAAAACTTCAAGATGTTTGTGACAGGAAAAACAAGTCCTGGATGCCCCAAGGGGCAGTGTAAGGTTTAGGATTTAAGGCCTAGGTTTTAGGATTTGAGTGAGGGTTTAGGGTTTTGGAATTAGGGCTTTCGGTTTGGGGTTTAGGATTTAGGATTCAGGGCTTAGGGTTTAGGGTTTAGGGTTTAGGGTTTCGAGTGTAGGGTTTAGGGTTTTGGATTTAGGGCTTAGGGTTTAGGGTGTAGAGTGTAGGGTTGAGGGTTTAAGGTGTACCAGGACCCCCCAAGCTACCTTTTGTGTATGCTCGGGCGCTATAGAGTGTACTTGTGCCCGAGGGTTTCCGAAAGTTCGAGGTCCTGCTGAAGGTTCCTACCTAAACCCTGAACCCTACACATATTCGGGTGTATCTTTGAGCCGCATGTTTATAGAAACTGCCACTTTTGTTATGACGTTTGTTATGATTTGTCTTAGCATTGTCGCAGTTCAAAGCCACGCAAAAGCCTACCTCTACTTCTGAAGGTTGCCCCTTGGAGGCAGATAGGCAGGGTTCACCTAAACCCTTAACCCTAAACTCCTAGACCATAAGCCCTAACCCCTTTAGGGCTTAGAGACCTGGCCCAGCTTACCGTGTGGGCCCGAGGCCGAACCTGGCTAGATAGGGTTTTCAGGCGAACCATGGAACCTAAAGACTCACTGGCGTTGCTGATTACTGCTGGGGGCAGACAGGGCGACCTTAATCCGGAGAAATACCCACATAATAGTAGTTTCCATTTTCCTTTCCATTATCCCAATATATTCCCAACATATCCCCTATATAACCATACCCGCCTAAGCTAGAGGCAGTCACTCATAGATGCTCCCTCCGCAGGATGGCGCTCAGTGAGCTACCTGACAAAGTCGAGGGAAAACAGCTGCAAGAACCGAAGGTCTCCACACTGAGGTTGCTGCTAAGGAGCTTTGTTTAAATCAATTTGATGGGGAACCCTATTCAATTTTACATATATATATATACATATAGATATACCCATTATGGTAACTTGATTTTAGGTTCCTTAACAGCAATCCGGCACAGCCCTTGATGTTGCAGCGTGCCTTTGAAGGCTAGGCCCGATTTCTAGCCTGGACGTAATACCCTGTCGAGATAGTGTAGAAACCGAAATATTTACCAATATTATCCCCTCATGCTCCCTATATAATCACAGTATAATGGCCTCTGTATTATGCCCTACAGAACTTTAGAACGGAAGCCCAAGAGTGAGGTTGTTGCGGAGTGCCAGACTGCCAATGCTCTAGCCATCCGGGGGTTTCTCAGGGGAAAAGGGGGACGCCTAGGAAGCCCAGGGTTGCTAAGGGGCTAAAAGAGGATTATGGGGGGGTCGCTAGCAGCTGCTAGCAAGGAAGAAGCAAGTATTTTGAGACACTCCCAGCTACAGTATCTACAGAGTCTAAGCAGAGAAGATGATCGCGCAGTGCCTCATACTAACGTAGCTGCGTTGTGCTTAGGCAGTTGTGGGGTGGCTTTCTGGTGCAGTACAGGGATTCCAAGAAGTTGCAAACGGGAAACGAGATTGTGCTACTTTTTCTTTTTCCAACGTCCTGGGTCTTGCAGGGGCATACTGCCATGTTACTGCTTGGCTTGTACCGAAAGTAGGCGGCATACATTCAGATGTCTGGCGCCGTGCTGATTGTTGAACCTGTCTCCAGAACCAATACCTTTCAAGGATTCTGCTGGTAGAACCCCCACAGCCGTCAACCCTCTTCGGGTTTGTTGTTCCAAAGAGGCAGTCCTTGGAAGGTCGTATGCTATTCAAGGCTAGCTTTGAGGCTCTATACTCTCATGGTTTAGAGTTCAGGGCTTTGGGCTCCAACTAAAAAATTCAAGAGCAGTTACCAATTTCACGCCTTTGTAACTCCTAAACAACTACAGCAAATTGTCATGTGCCCCAACACCCTTCACATTCTTGATGAACAGCAAATTGCATTAATCCCTCCACTAACATTAAGACCCCCCCCAACCCTGTAATCTTGAAGAGTTGTTGTATATATGATTACTAGTTACTAGAACATTTGGGGAACATTTCGCAATCGGGGGATGGTGTTCTGATATTATCCATATCATTAGCTAAAAGCTTAATCTAACCCTGTATGGTCTCACTTCGCATTTGAGTTTCCATGTTCTTTTCCATTTGGTTCTCCATTATTGTCCTGACTCCTAAACCCTATATATTCCCTATATACTCCCGTATACAGTTATAGACCCCTAGTTATGGACCATTCATATTGGATGTGTGCATCTCGTGGGCTGCAATGGCGCTCATCAGCCTTCATGTGACTCAACTGAGCGGCGCTGGGGCCTGGGTTCAAGTTGCAGCAGACGCTCCGCTCCGCGAGGTGAAGGAAGCAGCGCAGGCGGGCTTAGGCTTAAGGCACTTGGGGATTTCCTCTTGTGGTATTAAGGGATTCAAGTCACACACATTTCTGGGCGCCTCTAAAGTACTACGCAGCTAGATCTACATGATGATGTAGCGTAGAGGGTTTAGAGGGTGGAGGGTTTATGGCTTGGGGCTTGAGGCTTATAGACCTTACTCTACGTAGCTTCGCAGGGCGGGAGAATTGAGAATTCGATAGGTTGTTGCTGTACGGCCCTGATTTGAACCTTGCGGTATTCGCTCCGCAAGTTATCTTTCTGGAAGTTACCAGGAAATACAGAGTTGGGTTCTAGAGCCCATTCTAGTGGAAGTTGCAGATACAGATTCATGGATGAACTATTATAGGGATCTGCCCAGACCTGCGAAAGGTGGCAGCCCATACCCGACTCATGCCGTAGTTGCCTCCACAACATGCATTAAATACCGCTTGTCTTGATATGTTGCCTCAGGACAGTAGTGGGGAGTAGCTGAGAACTGGGGTCTGTACGTTTCATGATAGTTGCAGCCCTAAGCCCTAAAATCATGGTTCAACTTTTAGACGATCTCTTCGCTTGCCATAAAGTTCTCAAACGTCAAGTGTCATAGTCATAGGCCCCCACCCCTGGCTTGGTAAACCCTAAAGCACCAAAGCTACCCCTAAGCGCTAAAAGTTGGAACCCTTAACACGGATGCAAGCAAACCTTCTCCAATACTAACCCTAAACCCTTATCCCCTACATCCTAAGCCCTTAAAGCCCAGCAACCTGAAAGCGTAAAGCTCTGAATGTAGGGGGTTAGGGTTTGGGTGTACGGGTATTTAGAATGTGGACTTAATGGCTTGCGCTTGAAGGCTTAGCGCTTTAACCCCCAAAGTCCGCACAGGCAGAGCTTCAGATTGGCATTGCCCAGCTGATCACCATCTCCGGCGCATTCCTTCCCCGAACTTTGACTTCAAACTGCTGGGTTGTTATTAAAGAGTTCAGATTAAGTAAACTACCACAATATGAATGTGATGTTCTTAAGGGATCCAACCCATGAGCCTCAACGGCAGCCCGGAAGATTGTTCCTGTGTCCAAGGTACGAGAAAACATTCAGGTTATAGTACGAGAGAGACCTAAGCATCCGGGATTGATGGCTCTGCTGGGATCTGCTGGGCTTGTGCATTTGCAGCTCTGGGGTTTAGACAATACCCCTAGTATGAAAGAGTTTTCCTCCTTCCAGGAATCAATGGCCCAAAGCAAGTCGTGTGGAAGCCAGGTTTTCTTTCTGCGCCTCCCATTCCCTTGACATGTTTCCGCTCCATATTGGGAACATGTATCCCTAGACCCGCCATCCTGTATTGTCAGAAAATGGGGTTGGAGGCGTTCATCAAGGCAGGGTATGCGGACCCTGAGCATTGAAAGGGGAAGGTAGTATTGGAATGCGCGGTTGAAGGGCTTCGGATTTGGGGTTCAGGGCTTGATACAAAATTGCTTGGCCACACTGCTTGTGGGTGTGGCCATACTTTCTTTGAAAAGAATATATATATATATGCCATCACGCCACCGCAGATTCCATGCCATGTTCTGCTGTCCTTTCCATTTGATTCTCCATTATTCTAGGTTGTATAGAAAGAGCATCCACCATGGGGTTCTACCACAATAGACGTTCTTGTATTACTTTAGAGAAGCTCTCATACAATCCTGTATCACCCGTCTGATTGAAATTCGAGGAAGTTCTTCATTCTTGAAGAACCTTGCTCGTGATGCTGGAAGCTAAACCCTAAGCCCTAAACCCTAAACCCTAAGCATCCATCAACACGACAAGCGCGACGCCTATCCCCAGAGCTCCTATCAACGGAAGAACTTTGCAGAATTTAGGGTTTAGGGTTTAGGATCCACAAGAATCATGGCACCATACCTGCAGGATCCATCCTCACCGGTGGTCAGGGTCCTATCCTCCTCCAACTTTGTTGACTTGAACCTGATGCCCCTAAACCTTTCTTAATCACCTCTAGGCCTTCATAAGCCCCTGCAAACCCAATCCTAAAGCCCTAAACCCCCAAACCCTAAACCCCAAACCCTAAAACCCTAAACCCTAAAACCCTAAACCCTAAACCCCCCAAACCGTAAACCCTAAACCCCCTGTCTCAAAAGCCTCTTCTCAGGAGTCAGTACAGTGAGAGATGCGGGCCTGAAGGATGGCAATGCTGCGACACTTTTGGGGTAATAATGGGGTTATAACGGGTACGGTTTAGGGTTTAGGGTT
>CAJNIZ010043548.1:44638-55416 GCA_905231905.1 Symbiodinium pilosum | reverse complement strand
ACCCTAAACCCTAACCCCTACATAACCAGGGCGTAATAGGCGGGGCTTCAGGACTGCAACTTCAAGTATTGTGCCTTACATGATTGTAGTATATGGAGCATAGGCCGTAACGCAGATCGCTCGTAAAGTCTCCTGAAAACATGTGTAGTCACCATTGACATAGGATAGTCTTTGCTGAATTGCAGCTCCCTCAGAAATCCCAGCTGAGGATATAATCTTATGCTGTATTGAGGACTACAGTATCCCCAAATAAAAACATGCTACTCAACTCATACTGTCTGCAGCCAGGGCTCGTCTCAAGGGGTACTCTCGAGTCTGCGCAGCCGACTACAGCCGTGTGATGCATGTTGACGAGCTCGATGTCTGGCAGTTTGCTCGAGGCTTCACATGCATTGGGCCCAGCACAACTGGAAAATATTATATTACAGAGGATTATATAGGATTACACAGAGAAGTGGAAATAATTACATTACAGCATCTCATGCCTCGAAACAACCTGTGTATGTGGGACTGGTCAAGCCCCTTGCCATCCTTGCCATTGATGAACATGCACAATGACTTTGAGGGTGTTCCTGAAATTGGGGAACCCTGTAAAGGCGGTTTAGAGAGTGTGCACGTGTTTATATCTATATATATATATATGTGTGTGTGTGTAGGGTTATAGGGGGAACATAAAGATCTTATCAGGTGTACGGTTTTCCCAAATTAGGGGTACCTGTTGGAACCCCTTAAAATAAGGACTATGGTATTGGGGATCTATATTGTCGTCCCCCTATCTATGGAACTTGTTCACTCCGGCGCTAGACGTGCGCAAGCAAAGGCACACGTATGATCCCCGAACCTTGGTCTCCTGGCAATAAGAAGTCTACACGTTGCCATTCTCTGTTCCAATAGGAGATTATATACATGGAACCGATACAATCCTCGTAACATTCCTGAATAATCCCTATATGTCCCAATGTGCATCAACATCTCGCATGGAACAAAATGAATCGAGAATCACCAAAATAGAATTCAAATCCTGGAGAACCAGCCAGGCGGCTCTGCTTGCGCGCTACATGGTCCATCCTTGTCAGCTCTAAGTGGCAATAGGTAATACGTTGGCTTCCGGACTCACGTCCGAGTCCTAGGGGCCCTCTAACTGGGATAGATTCAGGGGCTCATAGAATCTTGTTATGGCTTACGGCCGAGAGATAAGACCACCAAGCACTGCTAGTGGATGCGGAACCTGGAACAGGTACCAGAAACCTCAAAATCCTGCGGTATCATGAAAAGTGAACGAAAATTTGCTGACCGTCAGAGATGTGGTCTTCAGGATTCACACTTTCCTAGTTCGAAGTCCTGAACACGAAGGAAGTTGCAGTCTGCATGCCAGCAGCTTGGAAGGAGGCAAGTCCCGCACATCAACTTGACTCACTTCATTCGTCAGGAGTCTTCTGCAAAGCGTGATGAAACTGAATTCCTGTGATTAACAATGTGCTACGGGCTTTGAGCATCGCCGCACAAGATGTCACTACAGTCATATCCAGGCAGCGCTTGTACTTGCCATCCCTGAGATGCGGCCAGCTAAAATACGTGACGCGCGTGAACTTTGTGCCCTGCACAGCCCTTTTCAACTTCTCTTATCGAGCATCCTGTCAGCCATCGGCCGGCCGCGAACAAAGCGCTCGTTCCCCGCTTTCAGGAGGAGCAGAGCCTCTTACTGGGTGTGAACGTATTCAAGGACTTTACAAAGGGAGTAGTTGATTTGGTAACTGTAAGAAGGCTGAAGGAAAACAGGGCAAGCAAGAGCAGCTGACAGACCCGAGCGCAATGCTATCGCTGTCGGGGAGTCAGTCCGAGAATCCCATAGCTAACGTGGCTAACCGACTAAGAGATCCTCCGAACCTCAATCCGATCCGGAGCTCTTGTAGCAGCAAGTCTGGAACTCTGCGGCTTTCTTCCCATTTTTTGGTACCCCCAAACACAGCTAAGCACAGATAAGCGCCAAAAACTTTCTTTCACGCTGCTTTAGGATATCTGTGGAAGCACAGCAAATGAAAAGCTTGCGGCGGCCTGGTGTGGTGGGAGGGCTTTGGATGATGCCTTGAAGGAGGGCTTGGATTGCTTCCGCACTTCGCCAGCTCGGACATCGCTTCCCTGGACAAAGGTTACTTTTTGAGGGCTGCATGAGAGTTCTGGAGCTTGGAACAGCTTCACACCCGCCCTGAGAGGCGCTCATGAAACTTGACAAGACTGCAGACAATCCAAATCCAAAGATATGCCATCCGAATTTGGCATAGGTGCTGTTTCAATCTAAGATTGCCTACATTCAAAAAGTTACTTAAGAGAGGTATACATGTATGAAAAGAGCTTCGTGCTGACAGCAGCGTACGGAGTTACTTGCAACTTGCATCTGCACTGGCAAAGGACAACAGCATGGCACCAGCCTTGACCCTCATGCCATCCAGGGAGGAAGGTGGGCTGTAGCCGTGGCCATTCTTGGGCTCCCTGGCCAGGACACCTTGGACAGCCAAGCATCAGCTAGCTTCTCTCAACACCTGATGTTGAAACCACCTCTGTGCCTGGCGGAACCCTTCTTCCCTGAACTTTACCACCATCTTCCGTGGTCCTTGAAAAGAAACATCTCACCTAGACTACCAGAGCCCAGAACCTCAAATTCTGATTCTCTTGCTTGCCAGCAGCTCTCTTGCATCAGAGGAAACGACCCAGGTTGCCTTGACGAGCCTCCAAGACCAAGGTTGGGCCAAGTACTTACTGTGGAGGTTTGAACTGGGCTGTCAAGAAAGCTCTTCATAAACCTTGGGTTTGGTTCCTGCAAACAATCAGCAATGCTGCCAGCTCAGCATTCTACTTGACGGCCCAGGGGACTTGATAAGTCTTTTTTTATACAAGGGGTTATAAGTAGGCCAACCCCCACTGGGGCATTTCTGAGCCCATCGATAACTTAGTCATCAAGTTCCCTGGGCTCTAAGTATGGATGCTAGCGGTATCCCTCGGATGTCGAACTTTGCTCAGCCAACATTGGAGCCCCAAATACGAAATCTCTCGACCAGACCATGCACCTGCAAACTCTGAAACCTAATTACCAGAGAACTCAGGGGGTATAGTAATCGGCAGGTAGTAGAGGAATCCGTCATCCACATCATGTCCAAAATGATGCGAGTCTGTGTTAAGCAGGCGCGCCTTCGATCCTGAGATCGCAGGAGCCTAACTCTTCCATACTCGGCAAAGTTTGAATGCGCCGCAATCCTTCCTGGCAGACTACTGACACCGACTTAGGGCTTAGGGCAGTTTCAGGGATTGAGGGCTCCATAATTCAACAGCAGTTGCTAAGCGAACATATCATCAATTACAGCTGGGCTTAGACGGCAGGAGTCCGTCGCAGGGACTTCAGGGGCCAGACTTACGGAAGTTACGGAGACACTGCTGGAGCTCAGCATTTTCTTTTGAGCCTCAACTTCCTGATTTCACTTACCTCTTACTCTCTTCTGGCTCTGAGTAACACTTCGACTAGCAAAATGACAGTTCACCATCTCTCGTTCCTTGAGACCATTGCTTCTTCTTGAAAATCAGTAGGAACTCACGAAGTCCGGTACCTAAGGAGCACGATGAATTCGTGAACTAGCCGATGTGCTACGTGAGATGGAGAATCTACCTTTGCGCTCAGAATATGTGGAACCTGACATCGCGGGGAGATTCCCTTACATCTTCTCCGGCTGAACAAGGGACCCTGAACTTTCTGTTCTTCCTTCAGACAGAAGTAAGTAGTTATGCCATCTATACAGGAAACCAAATAATACGTAGCATTAAGATCTTCCGCAGTCCGTCTTCACACTCCCCTTTAGTTTCTGTAAAGCTACGGAATTCAAGATAACACGATCTGCGGCTTGCAACCTCCTTTTGAGAGGCCTTAACATCAAGAGTCAATTTCTAGCCAATAAGGTGTGCATGTGTAGTCAAAATTGAGGCTTTGAAGGAAGGAGTGATTCGCGCCAGTGCGGATGTTCACGAATGTAGGACTAACTTATACTCACGGACTTCAGGATTAGCCCCCAGAATTTGGATGAAGTGCCACTGAAGTGCCTGTCCAATCAGCCAATGCAAGGCATGACAAAACAAACACCCAGGGCATGCCTTTCCCTGCAGATGGGCCGGGGCCCCGGGTGGGGGCATGTCGCCAGCCGGGGCAGCCAGGGCAGAATGATCTGCTCTACCACAACCCACTGGCGAAAACTGTTGTGAGCTGAGAGGATAATGGGCGCTGGGTATCTGAGCTGCTGGTTGTTTTGTTTTTCTTTGATAAAGCCATGCGCGATCGACTTGCCCGGCCAGACTCTTCGAACTACTTGGGCCTGGGCGACTGGCAAAGGCCAACAGCACGCGCAAGATTTATCAAAAATTCTGGACTTTGGGATCTTTACACAACAGGACAAAGATGCCAACCTTGAAGGTACGGGCATGGACAGCAAGATCATCACATAAAGCTGACGGTGCCAAATGTCAGTGAAAGCTTACGAGCTCACTTCTTGTCATTGCCGCACCCCTCTGTTCTGTGTGCGATAAGCGTGTCAAGACTCCGTCTACGCACCGTAGAACCAAGCCGAAAGGCATAGATGTTCACGCCCAAAGGCTTCTCTGGATGTCCTTGTTCAATGCGAACTAATGAGCGCCCTCCGCAACAAAGCAAACCGCCACAAGGTGGAAGTTTCTAATCAAGACCTCTCTGTGTCCTAGTAGCTCCGCTGGTGAATTGATAGTGGAATTACTGGCTCAAGCATCAACCGAGACTCTTGAAGGCCAAGTATCTTGGGATCTTTCTTGGATGGCTACAGCTCATGTGATGGACTCCCACGCAAGTTGTGTCCGTTCATGCCTTCTGAAAACCCATTTTGAACAATACAAATGGCTTGAGAGAAGCCGCTGGATGGTCGGAACAGAAAACATTGCTGGGATAGACATAGGAACCCTAGAAGATTGAATCTTTATGGTTGTGGAAGGAATATACATGGATTCTGGTCCAAATAAGAATCATTTCCGGACTATGGTCTGCAGCCCTTCAACTCCAGAACAACCAAGCAAAGCCAAAGTGATGTGACGGGCCCTTTGGCCTGGGCCTCCATGAGAATTCAGGCCGACGAGCACCTTGCCAACGGAGGCCTTCCAGATTCAAGAATCTCTGCAGCCTATGAATGGGATTGATAGGAACAATGGAAAAGACAATGGAAACGACTATGTAGGGTCTAGGGCTTGACGTTCTTCACAAGGGCTTGAGGATGATGTGACCGTCGGTGCTGCTGTTCAGGGTTATGGCCAGCATCCCATGTCCATGTCGAAGCAGCAGTGAATCTAGAAAGGCCCAGCTGCTAGACATGCATTCATGATGAACCTCTGCATGAACCATCCTCCTGTCAGGATCAAGTACAACAAGTACGATGCAGAGTATGCTACACCAGAGCTTGGCACACTTGCAACTCAGCTTTGACCGCTGGATCCTGCTGGGGACAAGCTTGAACCAATCAAACTGTCGCACCCATGGCGAGTACCTAATTTCGATCCCAAGACAACTGAGAAACGACAGGAGGTTCCTTCTTGTGAAAAAATGATACGCGACTGCCAACACGTTTTGAGTTGGAGTGGTCTTAGTGATTGAGATTCCTCGCCGCTCAGATGGCAACGAAGAGCAGCACCCAACAAATGCAGGGGCCTAAATGATTACCAATATCATGTCTAGGTCTATGTGATCTACCCTGTACGGCCCTCTTCCACAATTGTACACTGACTCTCGGACCACAAAATTCATGAGACTTTAAGCCCCTACATTACAATACCCTGAGCCCTAAACCCTAAATAGGACTTTCCATGTTTTGTCCATTACTCCTATCTATCACCTGTATAAAATACCAAGCTGCCAACCTCGCCATCGACCCCCCCGGCGGGGAGGATCTTCAAGTGCAAAGGAGTCCGAGCCTTGATGCTCCAGACTACACGATGCCCCATTATGGAGAATCGATTGGAAAAAGGAAAACATAAGGGAAACCCTGGGTGCATGTTGAAGGGGTATATAGGAACATTGCGCATTAGCGGCCAAGAATGAAGCAACAAATGAAAAATCATGACAGCAAAAGGACATGGAAACTACAATTTAGCATTTAAGGTTTGGGATTTCGAGTGTTGAGTCGAGATGCGCAAATGGGCTACACACGCTTTGAGAAATCTCTGAGATGGTATTAAGCCTTCTTGTGGCAGATCACGTCACAGTACATTCAACTTCTGGGAGCTTTGGCGCAGACTCGCTGATGCATGATTCGCTCACAAAGGCGTTCGATCCCAAGACCCATCTAAACTTTCAAGCGCCAAGGTGCAAAGGCTTTCAGCGCGGCACATGCAAGGCCTTCAAGGCCTGGAGCACGCTTCCGAGTGCTGCTACGGCCTCAATGCCTCCAACTGTGATGTGAGTCTCCAGCACCACATGTTGGACCTAAACCTTGACAGTGCGGACGAATCTAAGACCAAATAAAATGCATCTTGACCTTCTTCCCAAGCAGAGCACTTACAAGACTGAGCCTTGGCAGACCAGCAGCAGCGCCACCTCAGATACCCAGAGAGCCCGATACCCCTAAAATTAAGGGATGTATCATAAATCATACTAGGATCCCTTGCATGATTTGGGCCGTTGGTTAAAGGGTATTGGGCTCCCTGAATATCCGCAAATGACTTCACAGGCTTCAGGCTGAATTTGGCATGAAGCCCAGGGCTGTCTGATGATAGGCTAGCGGTGAGTCAGAATAGATAAGCCGAGGGGGGGGAGGGGGGTGCAGAGGCCTTTTTTTATCGTAAAGCGTAAAGAGCACGGCTTCTTACAGGCTGCCAGGGACAGGCTTCTCAAAAACGTCAAGCAGCTCTCCTGAAGTCCAGGCCCAATGAGTAGGCTGTTGTCCATCCTATACAATTCAGAATGCTAACGCCACTGCTTGGATCAGCTTAGAACTGCCTACTACCTACGTATTATGACTGTCATGCGGCAAATACCTCAAAACGTGCTGGAATCAGCATCATCTCACACGACACCTGAATGCCCTTAAGAGAAATGCCTAGCCACAGCGGCGACCCTTCCCCTGGCAGCTGAGTCAACCGCCGGTACAGTGTCGTCAAACTCCGCGTCAAGTGCAATCATCCCGGCATCGCAAGTTCAACGTCCATGAAGTTTGTTGATGTTTCGAGCGGTCTAGTTTTGCAGCTTTGCTACGAACAGCTAACTGTAAATGCACATTTCAGTTCTGCTCTTGCAAGGCAAGGCTTAACTGGCTGGCTTAACTGTGATCTTTTTGGGGCCCGGAGCGATTGAAGGTCCGGGGCAGGCTATGGCACAAGCTTGGCAACCAGTCGAGCGAAGACTTCCGCAAGATCATACGACTGTGGTCCAGACTCAACAACATTGCGACCCGCAGGCAAGAAGAGCACAGCGTGAAGCTTCGTATCTGCGAAGCCTGGACTTCTTAATGACGCCTAGACACGGAGCACAAGTTCCTCGAATACTTGCAGTAGCACGAAGGCCCAATCCTGTCAGTTGCCAAGCCTTACATCCGTGTCCCTCCATGAGATCCCTGCAGCGTACTGCAGCATGGAAGATAGCGCTCTTGTACCCGTCATCTGCCGAGGTCCGCCACCTGGGAAAGTTCTCGAAGCTTGGGAATCTCTCCTGACCTCAACTCCTACAAAAAGTAGTTGGGCTGTGCAGGCTCCAAACATGCAACACTTCTGCCACTACTCTAAAATCCCTGAGTTTCCTGGGAAACCTGACACATCCATGAAACTCTCGCCCGTGGTGGTGGCGACGCCCTGGAGTAGCGCTCCGGCCGCCTCCTGCGCCTGGGTTTCTGTGGTTCAGCAAGCTGACGGGGTACATATGAAGTGCGACGATCATACTGAGGCTCTGGATTTCAGGAGTTTGGGACTGAAAGTGTTGTATTTGCAGGCCAAAATGCTAGACGCAGCAGCCACTTGATGCCATGCTCATAGATGACTTGCAAATCCAGCTGGCCATCATGCTCACTGAACATGTGCTAAAATATCGAAACCGGCCATCAGAACATGTTCTGAGAATTGGGTGCGGTCCACACCAGAGCCTTGCATCTTACCACCTACATCTTGCCGAGACCGAGAAACTTTCGCAACGGCCCCCAGAGCTAGTCTTGGGAGAGCCCTGCACGTCTCAAACTTATGTCCGCTTACCAGGGAATGAACTACAGCAGCAAAGGGGATTATATAGGGACTACTAGAAGGATCCCATCCATTCCTTTATTCCTTGCTAACCGGAGCCAAGAAAAGGGATGCAAATCAGCTGTGTAAAGCAGAGTAGGAGATCGTCGCCCTCAGACCGCTAAGCTCAGAGTGGAGTCGATCAAATTCCGCGGAAATCAAACTCCACAAGCTGTGGTGAACAGCAGATTCTGTCCTAGAATCCAAGCATGCAAACTGCCTAGGACTCCAATATAGACCACAATAAGCTTTACTGCCTCTTATGGGGACCCCAATAAGGTCCTCCTGGTTTTTGGATTGAACTAAGAAAACTGGAATGCTCTCAACAAAGCCAACCTCCTTCCATGACCTTGCCCTGACTGCGGGCCCTGACATAGGCGGCATACTCGCGACTGAAGGCCCGCCTGCCAGTTCAGTCTGGCTTACAAGGACCACCAGTGAATCAGAATGATCTTTGACCTAGGACTGTACTGGTAATGTTCAATGCGTCTGAGGATGTTGAATCGGAATTGGGAAGCCCGTCGCAATGTCTCTGACCATTCGTCTGTAGAATACAACAAAATGCACTGCGTCTCGCATCGCTCGCGTTGCTTTCGTGAATTGAGTCCTGCCTCTTGGTCCTGTCGCTAGCGCCGGGCTCACGCGGCGTAGCCAGTTGGAGCAGTGCCTGCCATGTCAGGAATCGGTGCTGCGCAGAAACAGAACCTAAGTCTCAGGTAAGGCTGGAAAATTGAAGCAGTGCTGAGACTACGCCCTCGATCCCAAGCATTATGTCATGAGCGACCCTTCCGCACTGAGCTACATGTTTGCGCAAGATGGAGCCAGAGTTGTGCCACACACCGTGGTGGAGAGGGATAGACAAACGCCTGGCCTGGTTTGTAAGATGTTGTAAGATTGCTTGTTCAGGCTTGCCATCTATGCGGTGGACAGGCCTCATTTGAAGCTGCCTATTACTGTGGCTAATGCCTTTCCTTACCCAAAAAACATGCACATTAGACATCCAAGGACGTGTCGAAATCCCACGCAAATCACAAAAGCCAGACGAGCATGGATAAGCCCGCACCTGATCACAAGTCCTGAAGGCTCTGTAGGCTCGAGATTGGTGCAAATAGATTTCTCAGATCTGAGTTGCGCGGGACTCTCTTCTTTGAGCAGGTTGGCCTCTTAGGCACTACTGCAAAATCATCAGTCAGACATTTATGTCAACGCTCCAAGCTCATTGCCAGAAGTTGTTTGTTGTATGTCTTGGCACCGGGTAGCCAAAGACTGAGGCTCACCTGGGTTGCCGCGGTTCACGTTGACAGCTTTGTCCGACTGTGCGGAACTAGATGGGGAAGTGGCCAGGATCCGTCGCGTGCAGCTGCTTGCCCAAATTGCTGACTTCCAGTGCAAAAAGATGCACCTGTCCAGCATGCGTGACAAGGAGTTACTGCACAAAACAACGTCGGAGCTAGCAACAGTCCTGTACACAGGACACATGCAATCTTCGGTCACCACCTGTGGAAAGTTTCCAATTGAAAAAACCTCACCAGAAATTGAGCTGCCAGGAAGGGATCTGCAATTCGCAGGGCTTCTGCTTTCAGCAAGAATATTTACTGGTAGCACATTGGCACAGGGCTCAGCACCACCTGACCTGGCAGAGAAAGAGACATGAGAGGCGATGAAGCAGTTCACGTACCATCACCATGACATCAAACACCATCTTCCTGATGATTGCGTCATGACGCCTGCCAAGGGAAAATCAGGATGCGCGAGCCCCTCCCAAGCAAGGATAGTTGATTGCAAACGTGAAGCACCAAGAAGATGAGCAGACTCAGCGTAATCTTCAGCAACGACACCCCACCCACCCCTATCAATACTCTCCATATAGAAAACAAACCTTGTACATCTTCAAATCTGCGCTCACGTTTGCATTCAGGTTGGAAGTGGCTAGTTCCATGACCAAGCTCTCCGAGCCTTGAATGAAAACCAGCCATCCTTTAACCTTACGTAAGGAATGTACTTAAAATTAATTCGGGGATCCTGGCATCATCCAGGGTATGTTCCTGCAGGCCTAACCCTCTATACCCTGATAGTAGTCTCCAGGTTCTGTTCCATTATCCCCAATGAGCAAGCCCTACACACTGAGCCAAATCTGTTCGATGTGCTCCTTCACTAATGTTTCGCATGCTTCAGGCCGCCCAGCCAAGGCCAACCTGGACCACATGGTTTAGGGTTTAGGGTTTAGGGTTTAAGGCAAGCTGGACCATTCTGGAAAATTGGAATTGGCCTAGTGGGGGTTATATAGGGGCAGTGGAAAAGAAAATAGAAACTATTATTTAGGATTTTGGAGTTTTGGTTTAGGATACGGGGGTTGAGAGAAAGTTGTTTTGAGTAATCTATCTAGAGATCCTGTAGGTCTGTAAAGAAAAACATAGGGGAACGCATTTTCGATAATGGCAATTTTGCGGACAAGTAACTTGATCAACTACCCTATAAACCACTATATAACCCCAGTTTCCATTTCATTTCTCATT